>DF239229.1:94875-261113 GCA_000507305.1 Breviolum minutum Mf 1.05b.01 | reverse complement strand
GGCGAGCTGGATGGCGAGATGGCGTCGCAGTCGGAAGAGCGCTTCGTGAGGCTGAGATGGTACCAATGCAGAGAACAGAGAACATCGAAGACGATGATCAGATTGAACCAGAGGATGAACCAGAGACGGAGGAGCAACGAAGAACAAGGTACCTCCGATCCGAGATGTGTGAAGTCTCGGACCCTGATGAGTGGCGTTTGGTTCACCATGGAACAGGAGAATCGGAAACTAGCAATGAGGATGAAGAAGAGGCTGAGATCAATCTGGATGGTACTCCAGGACGCCCTATGACAAGCACGAGGTTTACTACCGCACAGTTGCGCCTCTTGGTCGCGAAAGGATACTACGTCTTTTCTGATGAGGAGGTGCAAACAATTCGAGATGGATTCGCACGGGACTACATTCGTCCTAGCTTCAGCGAGGTCTTCACCCCAGAGATGATGCAGCGAGTCCTACATGGCCAACCTACTCCGGNCCTACTCCGGTACCGTTTCCAAGTTATCCTGAAGAATGGGATGGCATGAGCGCTGAGACTCAGCGTGCGATGTGGAGTCGTTTGGATGACGCTCTACTGCTTGGATGTCACTTTGAAGAGGTGACTACGATCTCTACTGAGGAAGCCCGATTGCTTCGAGAAAGCTTGGAAACCGTCCGCGAGTTGGAAGCTGAAGTACTCCGTAGAAGAGCATGAACATGCAGCTACGGGTGGCTTCAATTTCTTTTTTCCTTTTGGGCCTGTGTCAATGCATACTAACAATGCTTGATGTCAGGTTTCCTTGTGATCTTTTGCAGCATATCACTTATGCTGCCTGCTGTTGGCTCATGATGCGCTAGGGCGCCCTTTGAGCTACCGAATGGTACTGGCGGTATTACCGCTTCGAGATTGAGTTTGGAAAAGCAATTGCACCGACAGCTGACTTCGTACGCTGCTGTTTCGTTGATAATTATATATACTGGGTGGTGGCAACTCAAATATTTTTTGTTTTCACCCCGCCTATTTGGGGAAATGATCCAATTTGACGAGCATATTTTTTCCAATGGGTTGAAACCACCAACTAGTACATGTATATTTCTTGATGGTAATTGGTGATTCCCTTATATTCCCTGATGAATAGGGGTTTGAGTTTACTTGGTAGGTGTTAGGATTCCAAACCACCGGGACACCATGAGGTCACTGCAGAAATGCCTGCTGATTGTCTTCAGCAAGCTTAATGATGTTTGAAATAAGACCTTTTTTATATCCTGCCAGATAAACACGTGTTTCTATTATCCATGGAAACAATATGATTGAGTCAAGTGAACATGGCGATTCCTTTTTCCTAGATAGCCTGACCTAATAGATGTATGAAATTATTTTTTGGGCTAAACTTTGCATACTTTTGTCAAGGCAACAACGTGCCAAGTCCTTTTTGGGTTTGGTAGGTTTGGATGCATAACTTGCCATCGTGGAATCCGAAAACCACCGTGGCCGTGCGTTTTGGGTTTTGGGAATGATAGTCGTTGTACGAAACGGACACCAAACTGGCCATGAGATCCTAAAGTCCTAACGCAAAATTTGCCAACTAAATGGGTTCTTAAATTCCTTGACCCCTAAATCCCAACATGACCTTTTATTTGCAGGCAAATTGGAGGGTGGGTCACATATTTTGATTTTACATAACTTAAAAAAAAAGTGCGTTCCAATTTTTGGATAGATGATTTACCAAATGAATACATTTTTCACATGTTATATCTTGGGTTGTCCTCCCTCCCAGTATCAGTGGCAAATGAATTTTATAGTTTAGTTCGGGATCCCCCTACTAGACACATAATAACTGGTGGGAACTGGAATCCTGGGCACGGGGGGACCAACTCAAGTGATATCAGTGATATCTTTATTTTTAAAACAAATTTCCGAAGTTCGCAACCGTCTGAGGTTGTTTCAACACACCTTTGGAACACACCCCTAAACCTTTACCAACAGGCCATAAAGGGATTCCTTTCATAGTTGGGTACGGGGATTGCCAGGGGTGTGCTCTACGGGTGTGTTGTAATTTTCTTGGAAACCGTTTTTTCCCCAAGCGTTTTTTGTTTTACACATCGAGGTCGGGCAGCTTGATGGAGTTGTCACAGACCATCGAGGTGAGGAATTTTGACAAAGACAAAGATGGGTAGGTTTCACAAGGTGATGTTGATCAATATGGTAAGTCTAATGTAAGTTGTAGATATGTATATATATATACATATGTGGATGTATATGATTTCATATTATATGATATAAAATATGGTAAATGTTATTTTTTGGTGGAGTTTTTGAAACAGAATGGAGCAACATTAACAACTTGTGGAATTTGGAACTTGGTTAATTACATAGAAAGTTTGTAGGATCAGTTTGATGGTCAACTGATCAACTTATGATAACTTTGGTCAAAGTCTTGTCCATACTTTCTTTGAGAAAAAGGAGATCATTGTCGAAACCAAAACTGCTTGACATTTTCGATCTTGCAGCATATGAAGAGCGGGCCGTAACCCCGAAATGGATGTTTGAAAGTTGGTAGATATCTTTCCATCTCAGGGAACCCCGATGAATTACCTTGTAGCACTGGAGCCAGCAAGACAGCTTTCGTTTCCCAAGCCACTAAAGCACTTGTGCTTTTCCAAACTAAGAATCATGTGATGCAACATTCATGTTAGATACCGCTTCCACGGTTGTGTTTCGTGATCAAGATTTCAAGATTGTTGGAATTTCTGATACATTGGATGGGTTCGAAACGGTGGGGAAGTGAGGCATACACATCGCAAATGAATCTGGTGAATATTTCCACCGCGTTTGGGAGACCTGGACCAGTGAAGCTGTTGACTGAAAGTGGCCATTCCATGGAGGGATGTGGATGAAAAGGTGTTTAAAAAGGGTGTCAATGCTGGATTTTTACTGTACTTACCGGCTGGTCGTATTCTTTTTTGGTCACCCCCAATGAGGTGTATATATGATGTTGCCAGCTATAGAACTCACATCCACATCCTCCTCCTCCTCAGCACCATCATCATCACCACCACCGTCATCACCGTCATCACCTTTATCACCATCATCACTAGTACCCTCTCCATCACCATCATCATGTTCACTTGTTTTATCGCTTTTCTAATCTACAATATCATTCGCACCATTCAGAGATGTCTTTCTGTCAGCCTGTGGCGTGAGGGTCATTGAACCCTTTCAAGTTCCTCCAAGGGTGTTTTTTGTGTTACCAAAACATCGGGAAGGTAAAAAAACCTGGATACTCCCCAGCATCTCTCAAAACGCCCCCCTTGTCCTTCACAAGTCCCACAACACCTGCAGCGAGGTTTCATCGCATTGCACGGCTCTGGACCAGCAATGAGGATCAGGAAGCCGCAGTAATGGCGCAAAGCGTGGTGGAGGTGATCCGGCTTTTTGGGTGGGTTTTTTTAGGGGACCTGGTTCCAGTGGGATGACCGGGTTTGAAGGAGTTGATGACTTGGAAAGTTGATGAAAGTTGAAGGATTCTATGCTTTTTCATAGTTTTGGCGCAAGTTTTCTTTTCAGAGTTTGCTGAAAGGTCAAACAGTTGTTGGTGCTGTGAACCTGGTAATGTTGGTGGCGACTCAGAGAACACCAACGTTAGGTGGAATTTGGAGATATGGATTGTGTGGAATCCACAATAACCGGCCATTTTTCCAGCCAGATGGATCCAAGCAGTTATGATGAATTTTTCTAGGGAATCTCTGCCACGCATTGTATTTCTGTTACCAAGTTCAAATTTCAACCTCTGAACAAATAGTTCTGGTGCTTGAATTGCTTAAATCCCGAATTGAACTGAACAAAAAAAAGTTTTAAGATATCAAAAACAGGTCTCAGTGTGAATCCTTCAGCTAAGAAACTTTGTTGCAACTTCCTTCAAGCCTTCATGTGAACACGACGTACACCTCCGCGCAGGGCTTGATTCAGCAAGCAAATACAGTCTTGGCGAGGGTCAGCGGGGTTAGGATTGGGCGTGGACGGCCCATGAGATCGACAAAAAGTGGGTGTAAACAAAAGGTTTCCGAGGATTGCGAAACTACGTACAGTATATAGATTGGGGATGTTTTTCACCGAGTTGAAGGTGATTCGTTACATTCTAGCATATTAAATCATTAAATCACCATGTAGGGATATATATATATATACATGTATATATCTTTTAGTTTGCTGTTTGTTTGCAAAGCTAAGATTGCTGATAGGTTTGACTTGGAGTTTTGGAATCCTGGAAGAACACAAATGAAAGAGACAAAGTCTCGGGGATTATGAAGTTTAGTTCCAAAACTCCCACAGCAGGTTGATGTCAGCCTTGATAAGAAACTCTGGTTCTTCAGTGTTTTCAGGAGATTATGATTATACATTAGACTACCCAATACCCAGTTATATATATAATTATATATACACAGTATATTGTATACAGTGTATTGCCATGAAAGTAGGACTCCTGTTAATCCAGGCTATGATTTCATGGAATGTCACAACGGTGGGTTTTGTTAGCCGTTAGCCTCCGCCGGAAAAAGGCTAGTGCCAGTGGAACCAAGCCTTCGTCGCAGGTGTGGTGTTCGTTTGTTGGGAATGTGACATTGTATGTTTGTAGACGCACATGGATGAGAAAAACATATGAGTATATATATATATATATATATGTATACACACAAAAACACTGCACATATTGGAAGAATTGAAGTCAAAGTGACAGATTTGTGATGGTTGTGCCACTCTGTGTTTCTATGTACAGGTGTATCTCAGTGCACCTTTACAATATAAGAGAATCCAAACCAACTAGTGACCCATTATTGAAAAGAACTTGCTAGTGACGCAAAATACACACAGTGTTTCATCCGATGTATTTTTTCATGTTTTTTTCCCGCTACGCTGAGCTTGCAGTTTTTTTTCCGCTTAGCTTGCAATACCGTTCTAAAGGAAGGCCTCGCATCCTCTTGCAAGCACATTTTTACCACATCATTTTTGTTCATTCATCTCAAAGACTAAGACCACCCAGAGTGGGCATTAACTTGGAAGAATGAATGAGATAATCACTAGTGCATCCGTAGCATCTTCTTGGTGAAACCTTGAAGTAAGATTATCTTGGTTCTGACTTTGTATCCAAACATAGGATTGAACGAAACTTAGAAATTCCGTTCCCCGGTGGACTTGCTGGTTCTTAGGCGCTGGCCAACATCACATGGGCCATGGCGACGTTGAACATTATTGATGAGCCATTGCTAAAGGCCTTGGATGTGAAGGGTATATGGGAAGGTTGATTCATCCTTTCGCTCCTGGGAATTTGATAAGGAAAACTTC
The DNA here is from genome assembly GCA_000507305.1 of Breviolum minutum Mf 1.05b.01. Lineage (NCBI taxonomy): Eukaryota > Dinophyceae > Suessiales > Symbiodiniaceae > Breviolum > Breviolum minutum. The sequence continues at coordinate 255,793 of DF239229.1, read as the reverse complement.
TGAATTTCCAGCGGTGAACTTTTTTTTTGTGAACAAAACACTGATTTTTGCAAGGCATCATAGGAGACCACGCCGGACATGAGCCGACATTTCGGCATGAAAAACTGGATCAAACATGGGGAATGGACCTTGTCCTGAAGTCCTTGATGGTGTCTTTGAAAAAAACACCTCTGGTCCAAGAAGCCAAGTCCATCAAACACCTGAAATGTCTCGGTGTGATGCTGGTGATGCTCACCCCAATCAATCCTTTAGGTGATGCTCACCCTGTTTTCAATCCTCCAAAAAGTGACCTTAGGAAATTGAAAGTTGGTGAATTTTTTTGAATACACTTCACCGTCCGACTCTTTTCACATACTTTTGAATCATCCTTTTAAACGTTTGAACAGATGGTTTAAAGTTCATGATTCATGACCTTCGACATATCTACAAAGATTCCTCATTCCTCTGTTGTGGCATTTGATTTCTCAGATTTTGAGCCAATCACTATGCTGATGTTTGCAAATAAAGCAGGTGGAATTGATAAGACAACATATTTTCCAGGATTTCTCACACTACGACAACTTCCAGTTTGTCATGCCTTTTATTTTAGTGTTGTCATCACTTTTTGTCTAGTGACCAGTAGCTTTCAAGTTGAAATCAGCAGATACTGTAAATCTCATGCACCTAAACTTGGCATCTCATTGTGAATCACCATAAAAAATGACAGCCATGATGCGCCTGCTTCTTTTGTCTTCCGTTTACCAAAACGTCGTTGCTGGCAATCTCAACGGTCCCGAGTTGAAGGCTGCGTTCGAAGCTGGGCATCAAGACGGATTTTCGTCGTTTTCTGTGTTTTTTTAGTGGAAAAAGACGTAAAAGGCTAGAGATTGAGATGAAGAAGTGGAAGAATCAATTATATGTATGATCAAATCATGTTCGGAGATGTTATGCACCTTTTTTTCTTCACGCTTTTTTTTCTTTAATCCCCTATAATGTACGTATAATGTACGTATATGATATGATGTTTCAGAATGACAGAAGCACCATTTTTCTTTCCGTGCAATGATATACCTGCAGGGGTACCTTTTTTGGCACGCTCGCTAAAATGTGATCCGTTTAAAGCAGCAACAAGCTTCATCTTACTGCAAAACAACTGCTACAACAATCCCACACCGGCTCTGCAGCAAGTTGTCATCGTGCCTCTACAAAAGGTTGGTTAATTGAATTGTCTTCTCAGGATTTCCCTTTGGCAATTTTCAAACATGATACTTTGAGCAAACCACGAGGTTGTTTAAAGGGCATTTTAGACTTGCGCCTCAGGAAAGAGTGGCCAACCAGATGCGAGCCGCTTGGCTGGAACTTGACATTCTTGCTGAAGACCAATCAAGTTTTTTGATCTATTGATCTGAACATGCCTATAGTGTGAGAAGTTGGAAAATCATCCATCATAGAACGGAGATGTTGGATTTCAAAGTGCACTTTTTTTTTCTTTTTTCGGAGAACTCCAAATTCATTGAGGTAACATGAGGTAATTGTCTGATTTCAGGATACAAGTGATTGATTCAGAACTTGCGCCTATTCCCCTTATACTAATACTAATACTAATACATGTAGCAATTTCAGCATCTCTCAATAACCATTGTTTTTGATATGTTTAAAGTCTTATCATATCTGATGATCTAAGCGGATCTTCATCCGTTTCCAAACAGGGGGGCATTCCTGTTTCTGGGCTGTATGTGGCGGCGGGAGTGAACAACCCAGGACAAGTATGACATGAGCTTGGCAGCGGCGTTTTATTCCCCAAAGCTCAACTTCTCTGTTGCCTCGGGCTACACTGATGCAGGTCCTTAGCACCCACCCACTGTGCGGTGGAACGGTTCCTAAAAGGAAGGGTAGAATCTGATTGGAGGGTACACAATGCTAGTTTGATTGTTTGAGATTTTGGGAGGTTCCCAGACCTCCAACAACTAAGTAGATAATCCTTCAAGGTGCTCTAGGCGAAGATTTCCGTGACGAATCCAGTGATGATTCTTTGGCCGTTTGCTTCACGATCCAGGTCTGGGAATGGGCAAGAAGACTCGCGCAGCTCAAGTGGATGACCTTTATGTCACTTGTTTTCAGTAGTCTGGTGGAACACAATTCATGGTCGCTACGGCATTTCCTAACCTCAGCAGCATTCCCTATCTCAAATGATTTGTGTTCACACCGAAAGAAACTTATTTTGAACACATTTCAGCTTGTATTATTCTATACAAATAGACGCACGGCGTAATGGCGTGTCTGCAAAGGAAAGATCAAATGCACCGCACCAAGAAACAGCGCTTCCCTGCATCTTCGGAACCATCGACTGGACCGACCCCTTCAAATAGAACCACATACCAATCAACTTTGCATATATCTAATGCAGATTCACCACCAACATCTCACTCTGAAATATCAACAACATTACTTCCCAGGGTCGGAAGCTGATCATAATTCACCCCCCCCCAAAAAAATGGGACCAACTTTGTATGGATTTTTATCTTCAAGTTTTTTTTTTCATTTGGAGGGATGTCGTTGCTGTTATGCTGCGGAAAGGTGTGGGGCTCTACTACCAAGATGTTTACTGCCCCAGCGGTCTTGCAACTGGTGGAGCAGGGCAAGGTGGCCAAAGTTCCGCCCGGAGATTCATGGAGAAAACTTGCCAAATTTGGATGTGATTTGATACGGACGTACCCAAGAGGTAGTCTAATCATGTCTAAGCAATTTCGGTTTGTTTCAGGGTGTTACTTGTTGATAAGATATTATGATCGGGCTTTCCAGCTGGCATTTTGTTCCTGCATCATTTGTCTGCCAAAATGTCGATAACATTACCAAACAAAAAATTGTCGTCACATGCAAAAAAAGTCATTTTTCATACACTTTTCCAACCTTGTGAAGAGACATACACTCCGGTAAACTAACACAGCAATGGAAAATTGACCATTTGAAGATGATTTTCCTATTGAAAATGGGGATATTCCAGCCAGCTATGTTAGTTTACCAGAGGGTAGCCATTTCGTCAGTCCAGGTGGCTTTAGAAGATCCCATTGCGGTGCACATCGATCCGATTCTGTTGGCCTTGAATGGCACCAGATTGCACGAAAAATTTGGAGATCCTATCCATGATGTGCAGATTCAGCAACTGGGTGCTGTAAATCAGGGGTCATGAGTCATTACCCATTTTTGGTGGGATCAAGCATGTAAATGTATGGTAGAAACAGTGCATTGTTTGGGCTGGGAATATAATGACCCCTGTAAATGAGCAATTTTCCCTTGGAGTGTTGTGAATTGTGATCCAAAAACCAATGCAATACTATTTGATATTTCGAAATATCCATATCCATATCCCGCCAAAAAGAGCAACACCACAAGTCATCAACCATGTTGATTTTGCATCTGAACATTTTGCAAGGATCAGAAGGGTTTGCAATCAACATGTTCCTTTTTGGAGTTTTGCTTTTTGAAACATCACCCCAAAAGCGGCTTACATTGATAGTAATCCACCTTTTTGAGTGATTTAATCAGGGGGACATGCGTTGTGTACATGGGTTTTGCAAAGGGTACCATGCTGTTGATGGATGCAATCATGCTAATAATGAGCTTGGCAGTTTCTATGATTTAAGACCATTTTATGATATTACTATGCATTCAGTCGGTGTTTTTGTCCAGGATTTTAACCTCCATCAAACAGTACCGTTGATGAAAGAAGTCCTGCACCAATATGGTAAATATCCCATTATTTACAGGGTTCTATACATCCAAACGGTGGTTGGCCTTGGGATTTCTGAACCATGCAACAGTAGTAGGTTGCTGTACCAATGAAACCCGTTTGTCGTTTGTGTGTGTTTTTTGATCGACGTACCGAGGCATTTGCTACATATGACTTCAGGCATCCAGGACTATGATGGTGAAGCCTTCTCAACAGCCCAGTTTGCAAATCGATCCAAGGTGAGGACACAGATGAGGTGGTGTATCTATATAGGTATGTTAGATGATGCAGAAAAGTGGTGAACAAGTCAGGTACATTTTTTAGGAAGAAAGAATGATCAAATGTTGAATTGCTATAAAAAAGTAACAGATGCAAATTTTGTTTTATTTATTAGAAATGGATGTTTGTGTGTCAATAGATCTGCGCAATGAAGGTATGATGTCGTGCTCATGTGACCCATCCGCTTCAGGCGTTTGGTCCAGTGGAGATCATTAGCAGATTCGTTAGTCCAACATTGTCATCAAAACCTGGACAGCAGCAGATGCCTGGGCATCAATAACGTGTTGGTTGGGACGGCGCATGAGACATGAAGGGTTTGAAGGGTTGGACGATTGGACCTGATGAAATGGGTTAATATTGGTAATATGTATATGTATACACATAGTATAAATATATACATATATATATATATATGTGTGCACATATGATATATTCATTTTGTTTGGCGCTTGCGTCGTCACGATGGAGTCAGTGGGTTTTTCAAACGAGTACCATGTACCAAATTTTGTTTTGGAACTACGTCGTAACTAGATGTAACTAGTAGGGTTACTCAGAATAGAGTGTGCAGAACTTCAATGGATTCACATGTTCACAATTTCTTCATTTCATTAGGATCCACTGAAAAAATGACGACTCCCGCCCCAGGTTTTTTCTTAAATTCAACTTCAAAAACTCAGATTTTACCTCAGGATGTATTGCAGCACCAACTACATCCTACTGGGTTTGGTCTTGGCCACTCACTACCATCAACCAGATTCATCCTGGTCATGGCAAGCTTATGACCAAACATCTGTTATTCCAACGGCTTTGGAAAAGGTCTTCAATCATTCGAAATTTGTGAAGTGTCTTGGACTTCAATTGGTACAGTGCTCTTTCTGATGTGGCCAAAAAATGTCTACCTCTAGAGTCTAGAGGCAGGTGAGACATTTCCAACAGATCTAGGTAGAATGGCTAGGCACTTGGATCCTTTGAGTCTATGACAGCCTGTATGCTGGTTTCATCCAGTTCCACTTTTTTTCCATTCCAGTTCCACCAATCCAAATCAGATGACCTAAAACAGCTAAAATCTAAGAGACCCACCCAAACTCTGACGCCAAACTTATCAACATGCAGCTACATCTATATGGTCGCCAGAATTTGAGGTCTGGTCCATGCAGTAACTTTACTCCGGTGCATGGCTTTATGGAATTTTATCCATCAGCCTCATTGCCACAGCAAGATGTCTGGGATGTCAGTTGTTTGGGTGGCTGGACAGCTGGTAATTATCTGGGCTCTGTCGCCGATGTGGCACGCTTCACCTATGAGCTCTATAATACCAGGCGGCTCGGGTATGGTTGTGTTGTACAAACCGTCATGAGATCGGTCACAATGAGAAACCATTCGTAAAACACAATGAACTTCCATGACTGAGGACTTAGGAAAAAACATCTTCCAACTTCAAAGAAAACCACACGACTTGAGGCATCTCCGAAGTGTGTTTTGAAATGTCACCCAAGACTTTCATGCTGTTTCCAGTAGGAAAAGACAACCACCAACTTGTGACGAAAAAAATGGTCCAGGAAGCCGAGGATCGTCTCAGCAGCTTCCCAAGCGATGTTAACCAACTTCAGCACAATGGCTGGAGGTTCCTTTTTGAAGAAATTGGGGGGGAGCATCATGGAAGCCAGCTAGAAGCCAGAAGGTAGCGGCCAGAGTTTTGTCCAAGGTCCTTTTGATTTGAATAGTACAATAATTCTTGAGGCCGAAATTTACATAAGATAAAACCTCGCAGCGGCCGACAGTTGATTAATCTTTGGACACATGAGTTGATCAACATGATCGACAACCGGAGTTACAAGAGCCTGATTGTGGATGCTTTCTGTTGGTTCACCAAATTTTTGGTTCGGATATGTGACTTGGGGTGCCAGAAGATGGATTTCTAACGGAAAAGTTCCCAATCAGACTGTATCATGTAAGCGACCATGGAAGAATTCCTGCATCAAGGAAAATTGACATAGAGCCTTGGAAATTCCATGATTTGGAGCTTCACTCAATATTCAAGCAACTTACTCCCCGAAGTTTAGCATGAAAAATGATGGTTGGAAGACTACTTTCCTTTTGGGAAGGCCTATTTTCAGGGTCTATGTTAAACATCAGGGGTGTATGGGTTTGCTTCTCTTGACGATTTTCCTTAGCATCTTAGATGCTATACCTTTTTGCCAAGGTTTCTTCAAGTTTTATGGTATGGGCACCTTCAACCTGGCTTGGAGTATTGGTGGTGGAAAGGATGCTTATGGCCATGTGGGAGACACCTATGGATATCAGTCGCAGACTACCTATGTGCCTGAAGATGACTTTGTGATTACTGTTTCTTGATATGGAAATTCCGACCCACCGACCCGATTTCCAGAAACCATTCCTGACACTAATATGGGTGGTTTCCGAAAATAGGGGTACCCCCAAATCATCCATTTTAATAGGGTTTTCCATTATCAACCATCCATTTTGGGGTACCCCTATTTTTGGAAACATCCATATAGAACCAGTTTCCTTTTGCATCCTTTTCCCCCAGAGAAAGAAATCGTTGGACGTGCCTCAATGTGAAAACGGAGGAAACTCGAATTCCCGCATGCTCGGTTCAGGAGAGAACACAGGCAACCAGCATTCGATGAATTTTTTGAATCTGAATATACAGTATACAGTAGACGTATTCATATTATACTAGAGAATGCCGAACCACATGTACGCAAACGTATGCAAAAAATCCCATGTCACCCTATTCTATCACAACGGAAGGATGGAATGTCATCATTTCTCACCCTTTCAACTGGGTCTAAGAACCACATTTTCGACCCAGGTGGCCACCAATGTGGAAACCACGAAGCAAGCGCAGCCAGCAGATTTCACTTGCTTGGCCTACCATGCTCTGAAGGCACCGGTTTGATGGTTTATTTGTGGATTAAACTGGGAGCCCACTGTTGCTGTTCCTATTACACCCCCGAAAACTAACATCTCCCTCCCAAAAAGGGACCATTTCAAAAGCAAATGAATCATCTTCCAACGATGATTTTTCAAGGGATGTTATTTAGTTTTTTGGGGGAGTAATAGGGGTAACTACAGGAATCTTGATTTGGTAGACTAAGATGATCATGGAACATCCATCAACTGTGGATGTACTCCTATTGAACATGAAAGATCTCCGTTGCTTTGATGGAAGAAACTCCAGCACCAACTGGGGTGTACAAAAACCTGGCAATAGAAGGTGAAACCACCTATCCACCGTTGCAGGATTTCTTCCGTCAACACCTTGTTTACTCTAGAACATTGGTGCATTTGCCAGGCGGTCATGCAGGGAACTTCTCCAGCACATTGCGCCATGGTGATTCCTCAACGGTCGCTGGGTACTAGTTGGATTAGGAGATTGCAGAAAGGAGTTGATAGGATGAATGAACATGGATCCATATCGGATCCATGTCACTCTTGATCCAATCAGCATGACAATGAAAACTCAACTTTGAAGAGTTGGTGAAGGAACTTTCCTTCTTCAAGATGCCCTATTTGTCTTGCTGGCTTCCATCTTGTTTCAAGAGAAGTCTCAGGGACATCAAGTCTTCCGGCAGATGTGCAAAACTCAGGTTCATTGGGAAATGCGTATGTATGCCGGAGCTCATCGTGTGAGAAAATTGGAGCCGGCCCGAGAGTGATGATCAGAGTGATCAGAGTGATCACACCAGTCCCATGGTGAACCAAATATCCGTTACAACCACAGCTGTTGATGGCAGAAATCCGATGAACCACTTGAACTTAGTGCTTTATATATTTTCAGGATAGGTGGATGGTGGATGGTGGATCTTTTAGATGGGGTACATCTCATCTACACAAATGATAGGCTGAGGGGTTTCTGTTGCTTTTTCAACTCCTTAAAGATCACCCCAGGAAACTTGAAAAAAAGCTCATGGTAGGTCAATGGGGTTAAGGCTTCAAAAAATCTGACCCCGAGATGACAAGCAACTTTCCGTACCATAGTAGTATTGAAAGTCATGAGACTTATGATAATTATGCTAATTGGTGCAGTGATATATTGTGACAGGTTGGATTGTTGATCATCCAAAGATCTAAGGTGTCTAGTTCTGGTCTCACTGATGCTGAATTTACATCTTTTGTAAAGCGAGTGGTTGTTGGACATCTCGCTTGTGCATCTCTTCGGCTGTATGTCCCAGATTTGAACAGAGGGAGCCGAGAGGGTCTTTGAAACCATGGTTTGAACACGGGGAATCTCTGAAAAAACACGTCCCACGAAACTTTACGTTGGTCCATCCTCAAATTCGGAAACATCTTCGTATTCCAAACCATCCATTTTTAAGGTGTAAACTCACGGTTCGTTTCAGGGTACGCGTACAGGATGAGTTTTTTTTTGAAATTTTGAGTTTGAATTTCTGAGAAAGCCCAACAAGCAAAGATGTGAGAGGTGATCATGATATTCCGGAAGCATGGTTCAAGCTATGATGGATGGGTGGTTTAGGAGTAGGAAATCCTCCTGAAACATGGCCAAACATGTAATTCAGGTATGAGAAATGAATAGAAATGGCCCAGATAGGAACTGTGCAGACTACTTTCACATGTTGTATGTGTAAAATGTCAATGTCTTTCAATCATTTTAGCCTGTCAAGTCGAAAGCTACGCCACATACAATGCTTTCTCCCGCTGTCTAACTGTCGTGCGACAAGCACGAGTGGACCTTCATGGCATTGGGCTGTGGCGCTATGGATAGAAAAAGTGAGAGTCCAAGGATGATAGGATGGGAAGTGTGACGTAGCAGCACGAATCCGGCAACACCTTCTCTGATTGAACCGTTATGAAAGGGTTGGACAAACCATACCGTTTCAACTCTCAAAAGTGGTCATGCGCACCCGTTAGGATGGTGAACACACTGCAACTGTAGAGGAATATGTGCAAAGTTACAGTCATTGCTGCCGGAGTGTGTCCGCCAACCGTATCTCTATACACTCAGATGTCTAACATAGCTAACCGGAAATTCGCGTGTTCCTCTAGAAAATCTGTAAGAAATCCTCAGACTTTCATGGCCAAATTTTCATAAATTTCCATTGTTACTTTTTCGCTATTTCCATCGTTTTTTTTTCAGCCCTTGGCATCTATGATTTATTTCCAAGAGTTAACATAATATCATATATGTATTATATGTATCAAAAACATATATATCAATGAGCCATAGGATCCATGTAAATTTACCTACATTTGATTGATTTTTATGGTTTTCACGTAGGTAGATGTTACGTCCAATCGTCCCATGGATAAGTCGTTGAAACGTTCCGAACCATTTCGGAGGCCATAGCTACCCCTGCTCAGGGTCAGGTGTGGCCTTGGAGATTGAAGCTGAAAAAGATGAAACGATGATTCCAGTTGAGATATATTGATGTTTTTACACAATTATAACTGGATTTTGGGCAACATAATTATATCTCAAGTGGATTTTTGGAAAAACCTTTGTTTTGTTTAAATCTTTTTCCTTCTCTGAGGGGGGTTGGTGACCGGTGGATTTTCGGGTTCTTTGATTTTTGTGGGGGTTGAACTCACCTGTTTAAACTTCACGCGTGAATCTATAGCCTATGGGGATAGGTGCATAGCCTTCGATCTTGGGGAGCGATTTGGAGCTCCCCCAAATCCCATGACAAAAACGGGGTAGATGTTGGGTGTACCCCTAACAGTGTACCTATGGTATTTGTATAGCTGGTGTTTTTTATAGGGATAATGCCATAGGGGTACGTTGGTAGGGGTACATCCAACTATCTCATGATTCAAGGAAATTAGTGTGACACTACTGATGTGTGACAAATTTGAGAAGAAGCACCTTTTCTATCAGGAATCATGACGATATCAACACGTATGACTCGGGATTTACCATGTAATGACATATTGTGTCTTTCCTGAGTTGTAACTCCAACCTATCCTTGTGGTTTTCAGCATTCCTCTTGTCATGCTGGAGGTAGAAAACTTTAAACCTTTTGAGCTGTCTACCATTCTATGGCACCTTGGTCACAACCATGGATGTGCGACTGCGGGCAGGTGGTGTTCAAAGTGGAAATAGGGTGTTCGACCATATGATGTGATCTAAATGTATAAACCATTGATGTAATGAAGTACCTACTAATTTATTGTCACTCTGTACAAGACAGTCCATAGCTGCACACAAGATATGTTATGTATATACATATATTCTTACACATAGCACGATGGATGTACGCTTCAAAACGTCGGTGCATAAACCGCAGGTAGATTTGCACTATGCAGCGAATTCTCAACACTTCCTCCCTGGAACATTTGCTTGCAACCAAAGCTTTATTTATTGGTTCCAATTGACCTTGAACGCATGTGGTAAATACTTTTGTAGAAAGGCTACCAAACAATTGAGGAAAATGGAAAGTGCAGGCTGGAAAATCATGTCATTCAAGATTCTCATCATATATAATCCTCATGATCCTATCCATGATCCATCACTGGCCCCTCCCTGCACATCTCCCATTTTTCTATAGCTTGTCCCCAAACAACCTACCTTTGTAGGTCATGGTTTTGGGGCTTCTACTTCCGTCTAACAGAGTTATACTACGCCATATTAACATCTATGTTCCTACCAAAGAAACCAACAAAAAAATATCTCAGAAACATCCAGAAATAAGGATTGCTACCCATGCACCTGATTGCTACCTTTCAACAAAAACGGCTGTTTCAAATCTTCGAATCTTTAGCAACCAGGTCCTTTGGCAAGATGAATTTGGCGAATCCAGAGCTTTGCGGATGTCCCCTGGTGTGTCCTAAGGATTTGGGGATGCCTACGCCTTGTTGAAGTTATAGAAAGGAGGTGAAACCACCCGTAGGGATTGTAAGGATTCTTAGAGGCCATGGGAGTTGTTTTATTAACCAACCAGTACTGCTCACATAGAGACGCAATACTGCATATAATTCACAGGTTCGGAAATAAAGACTCGCTATATGTTAGAGCTGCGGAGAGCACTCATATACAGGTGGACATATTTTTGACGCCACGAAGAAAGAGGTTTTAGATATAGCTTTAAACCATTTGAAACCCTTGTACTTCATCTTTACTTTTCTTCAGAATTTCACTCCAGGAAACACATCAACCACCCCATTTTAATTTATTCCCCACTATTGGTGCCTAAAATCACTGGATTTCCTTGAGTGACAGGCTGAACAAAAACAACGGGCTAGCCACCAATTGCTATTCAGAAAGCGAACATACTAGGCTGCAAGTTCAAAAACTCCACCCCTTGCCAGGGGAACAACCTTTTCTTGGAAATCCAATCCCCCTGTCCATGGCTTCCTGGAGTATCTGGGATAGTGACCTTAAACCCCCGCAACCTGCGGGTTGCTCATGGCCAGCTATGTTCGAATCCCCCATTAGAAATGGGGTCATCCATCAACCTTCTAAGCTTATCCCATCAACCTACGAGGCGCAACCAAGCTGCCTTGCTTGGTTGCTGCTGAAAAAACCTTCCACCGATAACTCACTACTGACATTTTCGCAGGTATCCAAAAAAACACGCGGGTGTTCTTTCCTTTTTGTTTTGGTGATGAAATCCTGATAAATCCTGTTTTCAACAGATTTTATGTCTAAGTCTAACTTTGACTATAAGTGTATAACCAGTGTTGCATGGGATTCATTGGTTCGGTAAACAAAAAACCCTAGGTGCTGCGCAGTTATTCGAAGCTGCTGCCGGTGTGGTGCCGCGATCCATGGAGGCACCCAATTCTTGTGTGATTGGAGCTGCACCCCAAGTAGTGGAGATTTTCAAGTTTGTGTCTTTTTTGTTTGACACGAAGTCATGACTCATGACTTTGATATGTTCAACTTGACTTTTTTTGGCTTTGGTGAATACCTGGCTGGTTTTGATGTTTTTTTTCGGGATGTGGCTTCCATCTTTGAGCAGATTTGGTTATGTCCCCTGGTCCAGCTCAGAACTACTGCTTGGAATCTAAGCAAAAGATGATGATGATCAGCTCTCTCCAATCATGAGCCATGGCAATTTGATCGAATTTCATAGCGTGGACTTGAAGTTGCACTTGGTCGGCCGCTTGGTTCTCAAAACCCCTGTCCCAAAGCTGGTGTTTCTCATGCTCCGGGCATGCTTCAGTGCCAAGATGAAGTTTGACGGAGATAGTTTTTAGGGAGGGTATTTCCAGCACTTTTGAAATGGGCTTTCCCCAGGCATGCGCCAAAAATGTGTGCGCAACAAATTCGCATTCTTGTTGTCAGACTTTCTTGTTGGTTCATGCAGCCTTCCAGCTAAGAGAGACTAGTAGTGCAAAGTTCCCAAGCAGACAAATGTTTTGCGTTTTTTTGGGGATAGAATTTAAACTTGATCTTCCCCAATGCTTATTGGCTGTCAACCTGCTTCAGGAGTTTACTCTCAGATGTTTGGTGACCACTGCCTGGGCGTTTGCAGCCTACAGGCCCAGATCTCAAAACCCCACACCAATCGCGGAGTTGATTGAGGTAACGTTCGGAACATGGCCCATCTGGAGATTCATAACAGGGAATTCAAATTGAACACGGCAAATACAGACACACATGGTACCGTAAGGCATGGTTTAGTGGACAGCACTGAAGTGATCCTATGGTAAAGGAAACATACTCCTCTTGGACCACATCAGATTTTCCACTGAACCATGACCTCTATGATTGTTGGAAGACGATAGTTCTTGAATTGGGAACAAATATGACTATTATCGCAAATTCTATAAGACATGCATATTACTATGGTAGAAAGTTGTTAGGTCCCAATCTGATTCGCCTACCCATCAGCCTCCCAGCCTTCATCCCTCAACATGGGACATGCCAGGCACAAAGAGGAGCGCTTATTTCAAGCAGTTGGAGATCACTTGATCTCCCAGGTTTGAACGTTGTGAAACCTGTTGGGTGATGAGCAAAAAAGGAACCAGCTGGTTCCCAAGTTTTTTTTTTCTAAGGATAGTGTTGTGAGAGACACCTGACAAAATAGATCCGGTGCATCTCAATGCTATGATTCATTATACATTATGTATTGTCAAACATATGTTTAAAGATATTCTTGTAACATGATAGATGATATATCAGTGAGATGTCTGTATAGAATATACAACATCTCCAAATTAGTTTCTTTCGATTCGTGGATTCCCTCTTTCAATCCACCTTCGATTGCAGGTCCACACTGCAAATTGTGGTGAATTGGCCAACATCGTGGGGGGCGCCTGTATCTGTGATTCTGTGGAATTAACTGATTACACCCCACAATTCTTTTTAAGGATTCGGAAAATTCCTTCTCCAACATCGAGACAAAATTCCAGATTTGTTTTGGGAATCTTCTCCGCAAATGTTCAAGAATTAACCCTGAGATTTAAGATCACTGATGCCGATGGTGAATTATTCAATGTGCTGTACTTCCTTGCCAATTTGACATGCGGCATCTCAAAGGTTATGTGGTGGAATCTGTTTGCAACTTTGATATTCTTGAATACAGATCATGTTGGACTTGATGCAAACCAATAAATTTATACTGCATAGATATATAATGCGTATAGTTACAGCATATTATATATATGGGCCATGGGGGGGGGCCAGGAACATGCAACGCGCACCCATATATACACAACCTGTTCATGTTGCATGCGTTTACTTACATACATATTCCAGGGTTCTGAAACAAAAGGTATTGTATGTTTTTGACCCAAATGTCATACACCATCCAAAACTCAAAGCCTGATTGAAGCAACCAACATCATAAGAGCAAACATCCAATACCATTTATACATACCCAGAGGGATGTATTTTTTTATTATCATTTAGGATTCCATACAAATCAACAGATGAAGCATTCCACTCGGCACATGGACCATGGGTTCCACCCCCGAGGCTTGGGCCTATGGCCTTCTTCAGATCCAACACGAGAAGTTATTCCAGGCCCGGGCGGTTTGAGTGTCCCACATTTTCGGATGTTTTTGGGTTTCGGAGTTTTTGATATCCTGATCAAAAAAGGTGGGAAGCTTGATTTTTGAGGTTGATTTGAGTGGATGATCGAATTCCTTTCAGATCCAATTTCTTGTGGAAATTCTGGAAATTCCAGTGGTTCTTTCCAGGAGGTGGGCCGACGGGCCAACGTCCGACTGCAAGACTTCAAGCAGCAGGTGTTGGGACTCAAAATTGCCAAGAAGATCATATACCCTCCAGGGAACTAGCATATATATACATATCTACTAGCACACCTGGGGAAATAGAAAATTGTCTTCAAAAGTGTCTTGGTGGGGGATATGTTGATTTCGCAGGATAATTGATATCATATTCTTCCTGGAGGATTCCAAGCTATCAACTTTCACAAACGGCCAGTGTTTGCATTCGTGAGCTTCGTAGTTCAGCTTGGTTTGGTGAATCGGAAGTTTGGAATTCCATCAGAAAAAAGCTGTTTAAATCGGATTTTTTCTTAAACATCAGTCCCCATCTCTTGGTCATTCAAAATCTGCTTGCTTTTCTGCAGCAAGAAGTCGGTGTTTCACTTCTGCCTTGTCGTGAAAACCAAGAATTGAATTCAGAAACTCTTTTATAGTGAGGTGACGCCAACTTGATACTGCGAGAAAACAACCCTTGAGATGGTGAGGGGGAAATCAATCTGATGATATGAATTTCTACTCAGCTTATGGCGCGAACATCCGTGTGAGGAGATTGCCAGCATCATCTGGGGCTTTGCTGCCAGCGACGTCCTGCCGGCAGTAGGGAGCCTTCGGGGGTGCATCAAGTTGGATGGCATAGTTTAAGGTGTAGCAGGCTGGTGAAATATGGTGAAATATGGTTAAAATAGCTTGGTGAAAGATGATGATTTGATAAACCCAAGCTTCCATGACTTGAAAACTACTAGCTAATTTGATGGGTGGCGGGAGCTCAAGACGAGTGAAGGAGTCAAGAAATGAAATGTTCATAGATAATCGCCTATGGGTGACAGAACGTATAATCTATACTATATACACATATGATTTGCATTGATTTGCATTGATTCAATCATTGGTAAAAAATAAATACCACCATTTCCTCGTTTTTTACACTTTTATCCCAAGGCCTTTTTCGGCAATGCAGCCCTGGCAGCGCAGCGCCTGGTTCGGGTGGCACAGGGAGTATCATGAGCATCCTTGTCATCGAAAAAATTGTCCTCCTCCTCCTCCTCCTCCTCGTCATCATCATCATCATCATCATCATCATCATCAGCAGCAGCAGCAGCAGAAGCAGAAGCACCATCATAGTCGCCCCTGTCTCTGTTGCTGGTGGCATTCTTATCGTGATCGTCGCCATCAGCATCATCGCCAGCATTTGTAGATAATGCTTGGGAAGCAATATTTCTGCAGTTCTAGTCACCCCTTGGTAGTTGTAGTGTGCATTTCTCTCCTGTGTCAGGCTGTGTCAGGTCACTTTCAAGAGTTTGCTTTCTGAATTGTGGACTGTGCAAGGAAAGAACGTCACTGGAAAAAACCCCATCGAAATTAGAGGGACATCAAAATGCTTGGACCAAGAGGATTTTTCGAAGTTCTAGTCTATGTTTCTGTTGTTGCTACTTCAGCCTTGGAAGTTGATAACTACAGCCTTGGAAGTTGACTTAAAGGCTTAAACGGCAATCGACAATGGTGGTAAGTCATACAGCTGGTAAAGACAATCCCCATATCTTCAGAGTTTCTTGGAGGAAAATCAGGGGCATCTCATATCAAAAAAAGGACACAGTAACTTAAACAGACTCATTTTCACATTCATGTGACTATACAGTATACATGTCAAATATCCATTCTTGACCGGGTTCCGCAGCGTAGGACAGTCATCTTGGTTGCAAAAGCATTGTTTTGTGCTTGTTGATTCGACCCCGTCTGCGTTCCAGGCATTGACGCCACAACAAACCACAAACATCTTGTGATGTCCTCGGATTTTGCGAATCAAAAACGGCACCGTTTTGGGTGCGAAAAAAAAACGGCCAATTAGGAGAAGTGCTTAGCAAATCTTAGCAAAGAGCTTTTGCCTGGCAATTCCAGGCATAGTTGTTTGGTGTAGAATGGGAATCAATTGAAAATCGTGAACTCAAAGAATCCGACTTTGCCTGGCTTATTTTGGATTTAAAACCTGGAAAATCGACCATGGAACCCAAGAAATCGCCCAATTGAAAAGGAAGATCATCTTCCGAACCTCCATGACTTTGGGTTCCATGGTGTAATTTCTGATGGTGGAAGGTTGATTTCCTTTGCCGACCTCTGCCATTTGTTTTTGATCTTTTTCGAAATATAGTATGGATCAACTTTCCGTGCCCTTTATCTATAGGTGGTGGTTTCAAATATTTTCACCCCGAACCCTGGGGAAAATGATCCAATTTGACGGTCGCATATTTTTCAAATGGGTTCGTTCAACCACCAACTCGTCATAGATGATTGTTTCATAGGAATTTGCACCATCCTATGGCAATGGATGGCATCCATGCTGAAGGATCCACCTAAAAATTGATCACAAAAAAAAACCGTTTGAAACGCCACAAGGTGGGCCCTCACGCGACAAAGATGCAAACAAACCTCGGTGTTGGGGCACCCAACAAATCAGAAAAATAAAAGTGAAGAAACTCGTTATGTTAGTGTATGATTGAGGGATTTAATATGATTTAACATGTTAACATTCAGAGGTCTTGGATGAAATTTCATGTTTTGGGATGTTGAGAATTCAGATGTATCTTGACTCGAATCAACTCATCTCTTATGGAACTAAAATCGATCGGTAGACTGAATTCTTAGACAATCAACTTCGAAAGTCGTAGCGACTCAGCCTGACAGCCGAAACCCCAAGCTCACGACTGGAAACTGTAGTTGGCAACTTGGCAACGAAACTCTCTTCAGGTTACTTCCCTTGCAACTGGTTCGTTCCGGCTGGTTAACTTTTGAAATCGCGCGGTTTTTTGAAATGTGAGCTGACTGAAAGCGGTAAAAGATCATTCATTAACTATACGTACTTTTAGATTTTAGATTTATGTTTGGGGATTTGTCTCATTCCACTTTAATGGAATCATCCTTAGATTTTGGTGTATACTTTACCTTTCATTTCTTATCTTTGCTTGCCCAAAGTTTTTCAACAAAGCAGCCCCTGGGAAGAATTCTCAACACTAAATTTGAACTCAAGGGTTTTCTGAAGAGGTAAGGATCACTTCTTGATACCCTCCCCGCGTTATGGAATCTAAAATTGATGATTTCCAAAAGCAATCTACCATTCCAGGGGTTTTTGCTCATGCTCCGAATTGGTCCTTCAATCAGCGACCGTTACTACTGCCTTCAGGGCCACCACCGTCTTGGCGTTGCTCCCAGCTGCAACGAAGCAGATTGAAAGGCGGCGAACGTTTCCTGGATTTTGGTGATTTGGGACAAGATGGAACCCCCCCGCCAAAGAAACATGTGGAAATGGTCATGGTTCACATCTTTTGAACTTTCGTTAACTCTTGCCCGACCACAGATGCTTTCGAGCGACAGTTTAATCTGCAAAGATCATTGAAAATCATTTGCCATAGATGTGAACACCATTTTTTCCCCACCCAAACCCTATATTTTCAGTGAAAGGTTGGTGGTTCACCCATGTTTGGTGAGCTGTATCCATTCGGTTTTTCTCCTCCTGCAGGTTTAGCATGCCAGAAATTGCCATTTGTTCAATGGCCGCCGCCAAGGTCAGGAAACGGTGAAAGGGTCAGAGGGGAGGGGTTTTGAAGCGAAGCTTGTGAATCTTCAGGAAATCATCTATCCTCAGGATCCCCAAGGACCCTCCAATGGAAGGGTGAACCAACCTGTATGAGGCAGGGGTGTTTAGGTCCTCAACAAAACACCAGTTTTGAGTGTCCAATGATCCTTAGGGTATCTGATTATTTTGATTCACATACACTCCGGTAATCTAACATAGCAATGGAAAATGGACCCTTTGAAGATGTATTTCCCATTAAACATGGGAATATTCCATTGCTATGTTAGTTTACCAGAGGGGATTTTTTTTTTGGAAGTGGGGACACTATCCCAAGTTTGTCCCACTATCACAGTCAAACATGCCAGTTTACCTCAGTGGCGGACAGTCTTTTCTGGAGCTATTTCAGGGAGTCCCGGCATTCCCCAAAAGTTACCCTGAAATGAACATTTGCCCCCTCCAAAAATAGAAAACATCCCCAAAAACTCAACATTTCATCTTCCAACCAATTTGGAATTTTCCTTTATCCAGCGAACTGGCTGTTACTTTCATTGAAGGGATCTAATCCCACCAACCTTTGTGGATCAGAATATATAGTAAGGAGTGGTATTGAACTTTGAAGCAGCTTACCAAATTTTTCGATGCCTGATAGGGGATTCCCCCTGAACCTTCATGACCCATAGGTAGGCTTGCCATCCCAGTTTGGCGATGGCGGTTTTCCCCAAACAGATGATTTTGTCTGTAGCTCAATATGCCCTTTCATCTATACTATACATAGAATAGATTACTTTAGATTCTTTAGATGTGAGTTAGATGTTATCAAGTCGTCTGTAAGTCATGTACATGTCATACATTTTGAGGCAATGTATATAGAATATAGACATACAGATCATTTTCCATATATCATATTACATATATATATATGCAGTAAAAAGAATGTAAAAGTACCTATATATATATATGACACATACAAGTATATTAGCAACATTATCTATCATTACACACATCGTGTATTTACATTTACACATCATGCTTTAAAAACACATAAACGCATATGTACACATAGGATAGATAAGAATCGTATATTTCTACAGCACATATATATATATGTATATGTATATATATATGTATACATGATCTTTACATCACGTATTGCATATTTGTATCTACTAGCTTTATCTTTGCAGCTCAAGTTTCCTGACTTAGTTACAGTGGAAGTTCACTTCATGACTGAGGTGGTGAAGCACATTGAAAGCAATGGCAAATCAGGTGGGTCATTTGGAGGGTGAGTGGACCTGAAACTGATCGCACTCAGCAGATATAGATGTGATGCTTTGGGAGGTCCAGCACAAATAGGTGATTTCCGAGGAAATTTTATGAACTGTTTTTGTTCACTACTACTTGTAGTCAGTTAGATTGTCAAATCATTCTTGAGCAAAAAAAACCTTTTCTTTGTCTCAAGTCCATTTTTTTTGCTTCGGGGGGAGTGTCCTGTCAAATTCAGTTGGTTTTCCGGTCAAGGTAAAAATTTTGAGTCCACTTCTCTACACCGCATCAGTAATACACCCCGGGCTTTGAAAAAGAAATGGGTTGGTTGACTCAAATTTGAACTTCCAATCATCTGGAGTATGATATTCCATTATTCCATTCTGGGAATATGCTTTTTTGAACAAGAGGTGTTTTTCAAGGAATGGGATAGAATTGGATAGAAGTATCTTTCCGTAGCTCACTTTTCCTAGCTCAAATTTTGCGCAATGAAGGCGTGATGTCATCACGTATTTCTGAAATTGCGCACTTTGGCAAGCTACTGCTCCGCTGGATTTTTGTTCTGCCCAACTCAGATTCCAACCCGGTTGGATGAATGTAAAGGTATTATAACTTATACAATAGATATACATTTCATACCTCTATACCATGTATAGACATGCATCGCTGGTATATATGCATACATGTGTACACCAGGACTATATACTACCGTTACCTTTTCCCATTGTTGAAACCACCGAGGCCTTAGGTGGTGGTGAACCCCCGCCGAAGAGTTGAGCAGTGACCAGTTCACCCTTGGTTAATTTGGCTGTTTACAGGGGGATTTGATGATACTAGCCAACTATATATATATATATATCTAGGTGGTGGCTTCAAATATTTTATATTTTCACCCCTACCTGGGGAAATGATCCAATTTGACGAGCATATTTTGCAAATGGGTTGAAACCACCAACCAGATATATATAGGGATTATTTCATAAGAAATTTATAAGGATCCGCTATTAACCAACCAGGATTCAATGGTTCATGTCACGGCTCCGGGTTTTGTGATCACTGCTCTGGTGTAGGTCAAAAAGTCTCCAGTGCGGTGGACTTTTGTGTGAAGGCCATGCAACAGGCGAGTTGTGCGGTCGTCGTGGTTCATCAGGGACTTGAAATTTGGGAAGTTGTATGACTTTTTGTTGGCGAGGGATTTCAGTTTTTTTTTTTGAAGATGAGCCTGTATGTCTATCTTCAGATGATATTTCTGAAAACTCCCAAACTTGAAGATGGAACCTGAAAAAACACAGATAAGAACAAAACAACCCCCACTATCAATCATCGATTTTTCGGACGTCTGCCCATGTTCGGATTCCAAAACGAACTCCGGAATCAAAGGTGTATAGTTTCCAACTTCAAGGAATAAAGTTGGCATCTGCTCCTGAAATCACCATGTGATCGGAGGATGAACAGTCGATGTCAAGAAACTACCGATTTGTAGATATTCTTGAAACTACCCCAGTTTTCAGGAGCAGATGGATATCTTCAGCAGGTTTGAGATTCTTGTCAAACCATTTTTTTCCGAGTGCAGCAGCAGTGGGCATTCAATCACACGTTTTCACTCATTGAATCTGCTTGGCATGGAAGGCCTTTGATACACATTTCTTGGTTTTAGGTTGATTTGTATACCCAAACCCTCCATGCATGGTGTATCTCACTACCAATTTACCCCCTAAGCTCCCCAATATATATATGAATAATAGTTGACTCCCCCGAAAACTCAGATGTCCACCTGAAAAATCGTTTACTTGTAAGACGAACAAAAATCTTTTTGAACAGGGCCATTTTCAGGGGGTGTTACTTATTATAGCTCATATGATTTCGCTTATGGCCTAGGGTCACAGCCAGGGTTGCCGGTTTGGTGGTCCTTCAATCCACCAGGCCTTGAGTCGGTTGAATGAGCTTTCCAATGTGATGCTGGTGAATCTGGCAGCGTATGGAACCTTGGATCCCGGGATCTCGGAGGATGAGTGGATGCATTGATGAAATCCATGCAAATTTGTTGATGGAAACAAAAAATGGCAGCTTTTTTGGCTGGAAATGGAAGAAACAGTAGAGATTCAATGATTTGCATTTTTGTTGCCCCTTTTTTTGGGTTTCCCCCCAAAAAAAGTCGACATGACTTGAATCAAAGACTTTCCAACTTGCATATTGATGACTCCGAGCCCGGATTTTGCGTCTTAAAAAAAAGGGACCGAGAAGAAAATGCCTCCGAATCGCGGAAGGTAACATACATTAATTGCTATAATCCCAAAAAATATCATCTCAACGACATGCAGATTTTGTTTTGGAGACACTTTCCAGAGAATTTGAATGATTCACTGCTTTTTGTTGTGCCTAGCATTTGCACCTTCCTATTCCCAGGTCCTTTTTGATTGTTGGATGTCCTGGATCAGCTGGGAGCCCCGGATTGAGTTTGTTAGAAGGCTTTAGAACGGGATTTCAGCGAAGTGGTGGTTTCAAATATGTCTTATTTTCCCCTTGTTTATGGAAGATTCACATGTTGACGAGCATATTTTTCAGATGGGTTGAAACCAAGAAATATGTCAGGCAATTTAAGCATCTTCACTCCATGTCTGTGTCCAAGACTGCTGCAAGAGCCTGCTCAATTCCAACTGTCGCTTCAGGTCGTTCTGCTGGCTGCAGCTGGCCGAGAGGCGTGGTTGTGGCTTCGGGTGTGAAGTTGTGACTGTACATTCTTGCATATACTCTGCCAAAGTGGACATCTAATTTTGCTCATTTTGTTTCAAGTCAGATTGTGCTTGGGCATTCATGTCAACAGGATGATATAAACCAAGTTTTTATAGACATAGGTTCATCATCCATCCTTTTTAAGCAGTCAACATTTGAAGATGTAACCAATCTTGTTACATTTTAGCCTACAAGATAAGATCTCAGACACCAAGTAGTACATGCTTTCTTAAGACTCAGACATGGGGATTTGCATCCTAACGATACACATTTTACATAATACATGACATAAAGAAATATAAATGCACAATTCAAATACTGATACATTGTCATTTCTACAAGCTTCTATCATTTTTCAGATTGGTGAAATATCATTTGTTCATCGATCGCGGATTTATACATCTTCGCCGGCCGGGCCGATGACATTCGAGCTTCAACACTTGACAGCTTTTGCATGTTGGAAGATGAAGAGCTCTAGATGTAGAAACTCACCCTAAAAGCAGGTTTGCAAGAGTCGTGTCTTTACGATACGACCAGTTTGGTAGAAAAACTTAACAGATGTTTTACAATCACAAGGGTCATAGAAAATGCCTCATGGTCTACTAGGGACGAAGGATCAGCATGAGCCAAAACGAAGGCTATATTTTTTCTTTCTGACCCTACTGTTGATGAACAAAAAATCCTGCACCAGTTCAGATAGATAAACCGTGAAAAAACCCTTGTAAACCATGAGACTTTTGTCATATCAACTGGTTCAGCCACTTGGCAACTCATGGAAGAGGACAATTCCTCCCATGTCGCTGCAAGCACACCGATGGATACGCCAGAACAAGACGGTGCCGACGCCACGAAACCTGCGGTGGATGAGAGTAGTGGCAAGGGCGATGACGAAGAGAAGCCCAAGACATTGTTACAAGCTTTGGGTGATCAGAGTAACCGCAACTTGGTAAAATCTTCAACGACTTTTTGAGTGTCAGAAGTGGGTGGTGTAACTGTCCAGTCATTTGGAGCCTGGAAACACCCTGAAAGGCACATCTAATTGATATCAATGTAAGTACCCAAAATGCACCAAGTTAATGGATGGTAGTGGAAGATCGTTTTCCATGTTTTCCGTAGACCAAAAGCATCTAAAGACTATATTCTGTATATATATATATGTATATTATATACATAGACTATATATGACTATAATTGTAAAATAGTCTTCTTTATACAGCAGAGGTTATTTCCAGTAAACTATAGTGGGAGGAAGGATAAAATCATACAAAATCCCTTTTTGAAACACTTAGCAAAGTGTGAACTTCCAACTTGGTCAGAGGTGATGTGGCAAACTACTTCGCAGCTTTCTCAGCTGCTTTAGCGCTGGTGCCGCTGCTTGGTCTCTTTGCCACCGAACGAATCTTGCGAAGCTTCATGTAACTCGGAGCCACCAAAACACGTCACATGTGGAGTCACTACAGTTCACTACAGATACTAGTAGCGGTGTTGTTAAGGTTTTGTTGTCAGTTTGATTGTGTTTTCATAAGGAAAACGACCCAAATTAGGGAATCCAAATTCTCTCAATTGTTGATTTTTAGTAAGAAACCCAATCAATTCTATTGCATTTGAGTACCCTTCCTAAGTCTTCAGGTGGTTCAATTGATCAATTGGTCCGAGGTGCTGCTGAAATTAGCATCCATAAAGCATAAAAACATGAAATGGCTGCATGTTTGGAGCCTTTTGTGGTTTGAAAAATTAAAACAATCGCTAAAGTCACTGTTTTGTCCTACATTTTTCATTTTGCAACTTGGTTCAAAATAGGGGAACCATGACAATTCGTGACGATCAGATCATGGGTCCCGCCAAGGTCAGATAGAAATCAACGATGGATGTACAGTGCTATCGTGGCAGTGGTCTTGGTGAATGTGGTTTTGGCTGTCTACGTTATGCAGTGCTTTGCCGAAGGCTTCCCTGAAGTGAAAGAAACGAAAGAGACGAAAGAGACAAAAGACACGAAAGAGATGAAAGAGACGACGGAGACAAAAGAGACAAAAGAGATGAAAGAGATGAAAGAGATGAAAGACACGCAAAAGGAAGATAAACAACTTGAAAATGAAGCAGAAGCCAAAAAAGACAAATGAAATCCAGTGCACATTTTGATGGGATGACATTTGAAATGCTCATGCTGTCCCATGTCACGATTTTGATGTTTTAATAGATTCTGGATCATCAAATCTGCTTTTAAGCCAAGAGGCTGCTAGCTGGTGAACCAGCTTCTTGGAGAAAGCTCGCGAACAAAAGTGATGTCAGCTGCGATTGGTTTTGCCGACATTGGGATATACACGTGTATGTATATACACATTGTGTTTATTTATATCATATCTTTCATAGTATATCAGCATGTTTATATAATATAGATACTATTCCGATCTGCATCAAGAAGTAGGATGTATTTTACCAGGCTATTATATTTCCCCGCATGTTTGCAAAAAAACTATACCACTACGGAAGGGGCCCGGGCCATCTGGCACATCGTTTCAGGTGAGCACCTGAAGTTTTTATCCTGAATAAGAAGTTTCGGTTGGGACCGCAACTGAAGTTACACCCCCGAAAACGAACATGGAACCTGAATATCACCTGTTTGAAAGGGAAAATTATCTTCCAAACCTTCATTTCTGGGTTCCATGTTAGTTTTCGGGAGTGTATGCTATTTTTCAATGTTTTGATCATATTGCACCTGCTTTGCCAAGTGGTGAATCCCATTTCCTCTCCCAACCGGGCATGGCCAGATGCAATCTCTGTGCCAAAAAGAAAGCCAAAACCTCCCTGCGTGAGGCACTTCATCGTTTACAAGTCCTTGAGAATCTGGTTCTCTTGCATCTGATAAGGCTGGTTGAGCATTGAAAAATGGTGGAGTTACAGTAGAGAGTATGCAATTTATGTCATGATTCAGATCGGGTCATAAACAAACAAAACAAATGGTTTCAAAATGGCACTTTACATGAGGATACATGAATAGTGAACCCTATTTTGAATGATTTTCAGATTGGTGAAACAAAAATTGGTTGACCCAACTGTTCTGCATTTTTTTGGCCGGATGGATTATGAGATGTTGGCAAGAATGATTTTGAAAGAGTTGGCAAGTTAAATCCAAATGGTGTAGACACCATGGTGGTTTCACATCGAACTGATCATAGACATAGATCAAGGATGATAAACGTTGTGATCTTCAAGCGCATTTCTGATTTGCGTCTTCTGAAGGAGTAGTCGTTTGCATTTCTGTTCCAAAAAGGGGCTTGTAGTAGAATTTGTAGCATCAAGCACCTGGTGGTTCAGTGTTTTGATTTTGCAACCTTTGTTGTGACAGCTGCATCCTGCTGAGTACTTATACCTACTACCTACAACATGATGTCATGTCTACTGTAACCTTTTTACAGTCGGAATGTATAAACACGACTTTGGATTGAATTCGCTCAAAGTTCTTTTTTACACAAAGCTTAAGAGAATGTCCATGATTCTACGACTGTTCCCTTTGAAACTCATTTTTCTCTTCATGAGTTGCAAGCCAATGCTTATGTAGTTGGTGATTGCGTTTGATCCTATCCCAGGAATCGTTGTTTTGAAAAGGATTGGCAGAGATTTTTGCCTAGAACAGGCTGGTTAAATGAAGATTTTTTGAAAACAACCTCTCATAAACCTCCCAAAGTTTCATAAAACAGCATCAACAAAACCCTTTACTTGCAGGATGTCGTCCTCAATATATTTTCAACTCCCAAGTTCCTTCCATTCGCAAAGGGTCTTTTCTGTGGATCTTACATCCTTGCAGCCACCTGCTCTACTAGAAGGTGGTTTTTCCGGAGGGGGGTGTTGATGGGGAGAATCAATTTTTTGACGAAGATTGAATTTCAGACCTTTGATTTTTAATTCTGATCTGAAGCTTAAAGCATGAAGGCGAATAGAAAACATATTACTGCGATAATCATGGCAGTACTGACAGAACTGGGAGAACCAGAATTTCATTCAAGAATGGCAGTTTCATTCAGATCATGAAACATCACAACTTCATGCAATCAAGTACTGTATTTATTCTCACTGCAAGATGGTGTTCAGTTGAAGCTGCTGGTATAGAATCTCATTTGCATCATCGACATATTTGGCATATCGCCTCTGTGGGAGTGGCGATCTGGACCAGTTGTATTTTAATTTCAAAGATACCATGCATGAATTGTTTGGGTAGTGAGAACAGGATATTTCTGTGCACTTGTTCTGAGATGAAATACATCCTCAGCATGTAAGTTGCCCAGTGGAAACCCTTCCAGCAATACTTTTCCATTGCTTGTCATCAAAACGTTCCTTGTGCAACCCGTTTGTTGAAACCAACCATCAACTTAAGTTTTCTGATCCTCCATCTAATCTACCCAAGTGATACTCCCACCTTCACCACCTCACACCCACCACCCCCCCCGCCCCTGGTCAAACCAAGGGTGCCGCGCCTCGGCACTTCGCTGCCCAGGTGCCTGTCAAGGCATGTTTCGTGCCCTCTTCGCGGAGGCGGCGCGACGCATGGATTCCTTCAAGCCTCGGGAGCGAAACCTGGGGATGGATGGATCAGAGCCTGCTGGAGAGTGCAAAAATCCATATCATAGTAATTGAGAAGAATACATAGGAATTTATAGATGATAATGATAATGATGGCAATGATAGTGATGATAATGACTATTATAGTATAGATTTTAGATATTATTGTTGGGAGTAGTCTTTTTGGGGTGCAGATTGGAAATTTTTAAAACATACCTTTTGACTGGAATGTGTCTTTGGAATATTGATTGGCCGGAAGGGATGGGATATGTTTAGGATATCACATAGTAACTATATGTAACTATATGTAATCATATGTATAGAGTATACAATATATAATATGGTGTATACATACATAAAAGTATATGTACTGTAGATAGATTCTAGATATACTAGACAATGGTTCCGTCTGGCAGGAGAAAACAAGTCTACTAGTATACTCATGTGATGATTTTAGCGGCATTCATAGAATAGAGATTTAGGACTTGGAATACTTTGAATAGCAAAACAATACTTTGAATATTTCATAGCCATGTTTGTAGGGATTTGGGATTTGGGACAATTTAGGAATGTATGTTAAGTAGTAACATTTGAAAAGACAACTTGTTGTTGTGAACGAGGTGCTCTCACACCATCATTCATGTCATGAGATGATTTTGAAGCTGGCAAGTTGTCATGTTGTGTCAGTTTTGTATGACGGTAAAGTCAGAAATGCACTCCCTGAAGATAACATAGCCCCTGAAAACATAAATAAACCCCTGGAAAAGGAGATTCCTATTGGAAACCCACCATTTTTAGGGGCTACGTAAGGTTTTTCGGGAGGGTAATGTACAGTCATTGTCAGACGGATCAACCATAGACCTTCCTCCGATAGTCTCAGCGAATCTCTCTCGATTTGATTGATCTAATTCCACCCCCCGAAAAACTCAACTTTTGCCTCGTTGTAATAACTACAAGGACCTACCAGCCACCCGCCAAACGTCAAGCGAAGGAGATGCAAAGTTTGTCTGTGCTTTGTGCCCAACCCTTGGGCTTAGAAAATGCGGGCGATATGAGTGCAGGAGATCTAAGGAGTCCGGAAACCCAAGGGTGGTGGGTTATTGCTTGGTCGGATGGATGCTAACTTGAAAAATCCTTTAGAGATTTCTCCCAGTTGAAAGTGATTCAATATGACTAACATGATCTTCAAGATATTTGACCAGATCTTTTGATCACATTAAAGCTGGATGATTCAAATCCTTGGGACATGCAGCCTTAGCAATCTTAAAAAATTCAATTGGGGGAGCTTTTGATTGATAATACACATACCCAAGAAGCTCTGGATTCCCGTTGGGTTTATCCAGATGTTATTGGTGATTCCATGCGATTGGTAAGGCTTCTGAACTGTGGTTTGATGTGACCTTTTCCCACATGTCCAGTCGATAGTATCAAAAACCACCTTCAAGAGGTCTTAACAAAAAATGGTGTCCCCGAAATTCTTCGAGTCCTAGGTCGTGATTTCCATGGATTTTTTGGTGGATACATTTTTTTGGGTTTCCAGATTTTGAGACAAACAAGAAGTAATTGACATGAACTTGTGAAGTTGCAATTTTCTACTGCATGTGGCAAAGCTTATGGTGTGGACCATTGTGGACCTAGCTATGATATAGTCGCCCTATCACTTTCCAAAAAGTCAATCTCATGGTCCATGGCTTTTCGACTACATATATGGAGTTGACGACGCAAAGTTGATTGGTTTTAAAACAACCGGCAGCACTTGGATTGGAAGGTTGCTGTTTTGCACTTGTCCGGGGACCCTGAACCGGAAGTGAAACGGCTGAAATGGTGGAACATATAAGGTGCTGAAGTCGCCAGATTTTTGCTGTTTGTTCTGTCCCACTTATAAATAAAGGAATGGACGTCAACGCATATATATATATATACACATGTACATTGTACATATACATATATGATTATCTATATGTAGATCAAGCCGTTTGCAAACAGTGGAATATTTATTTGATCACTATGATTTCAGTAGTCCCAATCTTTGGGAACAACGTTCAACAACAAGAAACACGCCTAGAACCATGTCACATATAGTGAATATAGTAACCCTGCAGCTTTCGTGGTTCTCAACATAAACGCATCCCAAGGACCATCGTTTTCAGAAAAGTTGTTCTAAGTATAATTTTGAGAAACTTAAACTACAGCTCATATGGGTGTTTCCAAAAATAAGGGTACCCCAAAATGGATGGTTTATAATGGAAAACCTTATTAAAATGGATGATTTGGGGGGAAAACTCACTATTTTCGGAAACATCCATATCGGATTGTCTTGATGAAGTGTTCTCAGCAGTGGAACAAAAATGAACTTCAGCACCTGTCAGCGAGTTGTTCAAAAGAGCGAAGTGTTATGGGGCCAAGCAAGTTTCTGTGGCCAAGGGACAACATAAAAGAAACGACCCATAATATATTATATATATACACACCAAAAAATATAGATCTTAAGGAATTTGTGAGTTTATAGAGTTTCCTTAAACCTTTTAATATATAATCGCAGTTTCTTAGGCGTTTTGTTTCTTTTTTGGGAGCGCGCATTCCTTGTGGTTTTTTCCCATGGTTTTTTTGGTTGACAGCTTCCAGCTTCGTGAGGCCACCACCGGTGGACCAGCCCATCAACCTTTGACACTGTTGGATGAGCTTTTGGAGGAGACGTTGTTAACAGTGGCGGTCGTGAAGGAGGGGGACGGTTTCACGTATATAGTGTATGTCGGATGTATATATATATATATATGGATATATAAGGATATATATGGTGTATATATGCCATGCTTTTTTGATCAAACACCATGACCAGTCATGTTGTCACTGGGCTCATGTGTCACTTTGCCACTTGCTTACGATGCTTCCACTGTCCAAAGACTTTCGCACACCGAAAGCAAAAAGCAGAACGGAAGATCCGCAGACTGTTTTTCTCCCTCTAATATTTCTTGTGTGAATACATAGTCCCGTATCATCTTTAAGAAGGTTTTCTGGACATTTTCCATGGAACTATTTGACCTTGACCATCCGAAAATATATAGCTAAACAGTGTATGGAATTGGATGCCCCCCAAGTCATAACAACACCAGACTTGCAATATTACAGCTACAATCATCCCCCTCTTGAACTAAGCACCTGCTGGGAAGCTGGAACCCAAAACGAACCATCCAAAGACCATCCACGAGGACCAGGAGATCTTTTGGGATCCCGATCCTGTTGAGGTGGAAAAGCTGGAACCCGCGGTAGTAAAAAAGACATCCACCCAAACATACCCAGGAGTTGTTCTTCAGTGTTGATTGGTTTAAGAACGGGGTCCACCATAAGAACCTCGTTACGTGAGAAAATCAATCCGAAAGATTGACACGTAGCAAGTCCCTTGGTGATTATTGGGCTTTCTCCGATTTTTTAAGGGTTGTTTCAAGTGATTATGGCAAACCCCGAAGAACTACGGCAAAATTGAAATCACTCCCCAACTCTTTTTAAGCTTATGTAAAATTCAATAGCTGATGGTTGATGGGTCATTGGTTTCGATCGAAAGGGATTCATGGGTACCGAGTTCATAGGAGAATGGCCAACCACCAAAGGGGGGGGGCCAACAAATCATGGACTGACATTCATTGGTGACATTTCCTTCAGCTTGAGAACTTAATCAAACCCAAGGCCTTCCATCACAGCCCATTGCATCCTAAATCAAAAGCCAATGTTGTTTGAAGTCTTTGGTTTCATCTTTTTCAAATCAAATTATCACATTTATTTCCCTTAACTCCCCAATCACTTGTTTGTTCTCTGAAAAAACCATTCATAGTCATAGTGACTTTGTCTGATATTGTTACCTTAGTATTTACACCCCTGAAGATTTAACGTAGAATCTGAAATTGGCACCCCGGAATAGGAGCTTCCTTTTGGAAACCATCATTTTTAGGTTCCATATTAAACTTGGGGAGGGTATTTCTAATACCTTGTTGTTTTTTTCCAACAGTTAGATGCTTTCCAGTGACAAGTTGGCTTTCCATTCGCCAGGCGCCGCCAGTGAGGCCCCGTGCCAGTGGAAGTACCTCGGTCCAGCCTATTCCAGCAGGTAGGGACCAGTTCACCCTGCTTACTTGCTGTATATATTAGGGAGTATTATATTTATACAAGCCATTTATAAGGATCCTTATGAAGCAATCAGTATAATGGAAGGTCACAAGGGTTTTGAACTCACATAGTCCCCCAAAAAAATTATGAAAAATCCCTCCAAAGGGGAAAGGATCGTTGTAGTCTTCCAAAACATCATTTTTTGTGAAGGGCTGAGATTTTTCAAACTTTGGGGGGGGTGTACTGGAGATGGGTGGATTTTTTGAAAATTCTGTTGCGGGGTTGAGGTGTGGTTTTTGATGTTTTTGGGTTGCGGGGGTGGTGTTCTTTTAAGTCTTCGGTAGTCGTTTTTGGTGACCATCATTTAATTCTGATATAACTGCTATAACATTTTAGTATTGAATGTGTAGGTCACCATTCTGTACAGTCACCATCAGTCACCAACACCTATCGTTTTGGCCAGGAATGTGCTGAGATATATTTCCGGAAAGGTCCAAAAAACCCAGCAACCACCTATCTCCAACCACCAGGTGTTCCATTTGTACAGCCTATGGTTGGTTGGCCACTGGAAGCCATGCAGTGTCTTGGTAAAACTCCTTTCGGGTTGGTCGTCAAGTTTTTGGTGGTCTGAAAAATCCGGGGTGAGAATTCAGATTGAGGTGGATGAATTTTGGAAAAAAGGTGCCTGACCTTCTACTTGTTTTATTAAAAAAAACAGGGTTATATAAGTTCAGTCATGAATAGTACACATTGTTTGATTATTGCATCGAATCGATTTGGAACTTTGAGCTATTTGGCCATGGGTTTGCATGTATTTGTATAAGATGCTGAATTGGTGATCTTGGTGATTGTCCTAAGAGACAAGCAGTGGAATCATATTTGTTGTATAATCCGAATCACATCCACATATACTTATGCCATTTGCATCATAACTATGACAAGAATCGTTGTGATGACAACACTGTGGACAATGACAATATGCCTTTCTTTGTCTACCTCTAAATAGAGTAGTAAACAACATCAAACGTGGATGATTATGATAAAACTGTTGATGAAGAATTACCGCACAAATTTGGATTATAAACATGTTGGAATTGATTGTTGGAATTGATGGCAGAATTGCTGTCTAAACCGGTGCAGAACTTTGTCCATTGGCAGTATGGGAGAGGTGGATTGATGATGATGACGAGGAGGGGGGGGGGAAGATGATAGTGATGCTTTTTGTAATGATGACGAGACTAAAATTAGATAAACATACTGATGATATATGATGATGATGACAAATCGATGGTAATAGTGAAAACAACAACATCACCATGGTAATCAGCACGAACATAAGAATGATGCGAATAACAACGATAATGAAAACAGATACAGTAATCATGAAGCGTTTTGCTTATAATTCTCATCATACAAAAAAGGTGAGGTGATCAGTATATTGTTGATCAATATGATCTAAACAATGATCAATTGTTAGTGTCACAAAGGTAACCAGGATTGATCCGCCCTTCCTGTAACAGTAGCATTCGCGGTTACCTTTAAGAAACCCCAAGCCTACAAATATGATGTCATCCAAGTGGTCGCTGGCATCCTGAAAAGGGGGGGATACACCAAAATGATTCATTTTTCAGAACGATCCTCACAAAAAAATCCCAACAATGATCCCAAAAATGCATCTCTTCATTGCTATAATGATCCCAACAAATGCATCTCTTCATTGCTATGACATAATCTCAAAATCATGATCTCAATTTCTATGATACAAAATAGCACTATATAACAATCCCACCATGTCGGGGGAGGGGAAGGAGGGTAGGGTTGCGACCTCAGGCCTGGTGGTTTGGCCCCTTTGGCCACTTCACAGCCCTGCCCTGCTGTGTGGTCCTCAGGGTGGATTTTTTAGTAGCTGAGTTTCCTTTTGCAAAACCCTGGTGATTCCCCCGATTTTTTTTGTTGATTTTCCACGGTTTCTTCCGAAAACCTGTACTAAAACCCTGTACTATTTCTTAGGTGGTATAGAAAACACTGATTTTAGTGGGCTGCCTCACGTGTATTGCGGAAAGTATAATCCCTACACTTGCCTACTTAAGAGGCGTTGCATAGTTGTATAGTTGAGAACTGACCCCCTAAGAAGCCAACAGTCATCACAAAACTGTATGAATTGTAGGCAAATCTTTGACGTTTCTATTGATTCAATTTGAAATGATGGTCAACAAGAAACGCTGATACACCCCTGAAGTTTAACATGGAACCTAAACGTCAGCTCGTGGAAAAAGGAGATTCCTTTTGGAAGGCATAATTTTCTGGCTCCGTTAAACTTTGGGGAGGGTATTTCACTATTTTTTTCCTGTACATTTTGCTGAGCATCATATGCAGAGGCGATGCCTGGCTGGCCACAACCAGGTGAGGAGTTTTTTCCTGAGGATTTGGGACCCTTGGGGTTTGTGGTCCCCCCGGGATGTTGGCCCGAAAACTTGAGAGTGGGAAATTATTGCTGTATGCCATTTTCCCAGAAGATGAGCAGATTTTTTCTTACTCAGAGCATCCCAGAGCTATAATTTGTGAACAAATTGGAGTGCAAAATGATGGTAGACATCCAAGGGCATTCTAGCTAATTGATTGTGGTTGAATATGCATTCTGATTTTGCATAGAATGCCAAGAATCATAGAATTGTCAGCAACATTGAATTGTTGTTGCAGTCCTTCTCCATCATATGTTGCAACGGTGTATGTCCGCTAGCCTGCTCTTGGCTCAAGCGCCAAGTACCAGGCAAATTTTTTGTTGCTCCATGACGCATGACAAAAATATCAGGTTGCCAAGTCTCACCGGTGTTTCCCGTATCGAAAGTCTATAGTTGTGCATAGTTGGAAGCTTCAACAGCTTCCAGTATTTTTTTCCCAACAAATGCAGCCATCACCCTCCAAAAACATATCAAGAAAAACAACATGATCCACTCTAACAACAAACCAGGCACCAAATTTCCCGCCAAAAAAAACAACAGAAAAACTTCGAATGGTGGAAGCATTGGGAGGTCGCTCTTTTTACCCACCTCCCAAGAGTCGTCGTGTGGAGCGTCCAACTGAGCCACCGAAGCCACCACGAGTCATTGAAGCTCCATCCGCCAGCCGCTGGAGCCGTATCGGTCGAGAGGTAGATAAACTACGGCGTGAGAGTTCATGCAGCATCTCTGGTACTGACGATTGGGCTGGTGGTTTAAGATCCTGTGCAAGTGAATCCTCAAGTTTGGAATCGAATTTCGAAGTTCGGAAGGGTAAAGGTGGTAAAGGGAAAGGTAAAGGGAAAATGAAAGGATGGATTATATCCCGTGAAGGATCAATCTCCACAGAATCTGCTTCAGTCATTGGAGGTTCATTGACCACTTCTTTAGAGCTTCCCTTGAGCGTTTTGAGATCATCTTGGAAAGCTGCAGTAGCAGAAGCTTCAAGTGCTCATATTGAAGTTGATGCTAGTCGTCGTGATGGTTTTGGACGATTAATTATTGTAGGAAGTTGGAAGCAAAGTTTGTTGGCATATCAATGTCTTATGCCCCTTTTTTTCAACTCTAAAGACCCGAGAGTTGATGACGTTGAAGTTCCTTCTGATAGTCAAGTTTCACAAGGCTCTCGTATTTGGAGGGGCAAGATGGCGGTACGAAAGTGACAAAACAATGATGTTTTTCGGGGGGATTGTCATTGTCCTGCTGGATGGGAGGTTTGGACATGACAAACAAGGAAACAAAGGAACCATGCTCTTCCCCGCATAGTCTGAGAATTGAAAGCAAGGTTCACCGTGGAGATTGGAGTTTGTTTTTGGGTGCAGATCGTGCAAATAACTTTCATAGAAGTAGAAGGGAGTGGCATGTGTAGCTATCTATATTTTGCCAGAATGCGAAGATATTTAGATTATTAAAGCATTGTTTGATATCGGATATCTTAGACATCATCTTACATTTGGAATAACAGTAATAACAGCTATTTGGCACGAAGCCATCCTCCTCTATAGACTGATATCAATTCCATTTACCAAACTTTCTCATCCAAACTGCGTGACTTCGTCAGCTTCAAAGTAAAGCATGATGCAATTCGGAGCTATTCGTTCAAGGGCTCTCAATGACGACTTCTTTTTGTTTTTGAAAGGCAAAGGTGAACTTTATACCGTTGTATATAGTACAGTATATACCTGGCACAGACCTCTTGCATCAAACCTGCCAAAACACAGGTAATTTTGCAGGGATAGCAAATGGCCGAAACTTCTGACCACTTTTTGAAAAAGAAACTTCTCTCTCCAAAGCTCGATTGCTTAACCAATTGAATCAAAACCTACCCCTCCCTGAAACTAACAGTGACATAGCACCTGAAGAATAGGCCGTTTGCCCCAAAAAAGGAAATTTCGATCTTCCAAGCATCCATAGCTCAGGTGCAAACTCGCTGTTCGTTTCGGGGGAGGGTACCTTGATCCATCCAGCGGCTTCAAAGATTGGATTTTCCAGGTATGCCTGGATTTGGACCACCAGCTCCAGAAGCGCTCTGGGCCCCTGGATATCCACAACAGGAGCCCAAATTTCCAAAAACCGGTGGTGTTTTTTTTTT
Organism: Breviolum minutum Mf 1.05b.01; assembly: GCA_000507305.1. Taxonomy (NCBI): domain Eukaryota; class Dinophyceae; order Suessiales; family Symbiodiniaceae; genus Breviolum; species Breviolum minutum. The sequence goes on along the minus strand of DF239229.1, from coordinate 220,835 downwards.
TCTTGGGACATGTTTCGAAGATCGCAGTTTCATGATTTTCATGGTTGGCACCAAAAACATGCTATGATACAGTAGATCTCATTTTTGTTTTTATGGATTCGATTTATGGTGTGTGAACTAACAGGTAGCTGCTACCATGTACCCAAACTTGTTTTGTTTCTTGTTCCTATGGAAAGCTTGGACCGGAATCCATTCCAACCTTTGGAAAACCATAGCAAGGCGAGGGGAACCGGAAGCAACAGCCAACAACAGGATGGTTTGGTGAACCGCGGTCAAGGTGCAGATGTTTGGGATCCCAGAGATATATTCATCCATAGTGATGGACCATGAATCATTCAGGTGTTGGTTGGGTGGTACGAGGGAAATCCTTTATTGGTTGAACTTGGAAAATACAAATTGATGAACTCCACACATTTTTGGTGGCTAGGTATGAGCAGGACAGCTTCAACTGTTGTTGTGACAATATTGGAATGTGCATACATATCATCGCTGAGTCCGGTCAGTCAGCTTGGAGCTTGATAGAGATTCGTCGAGTCTGTGGGAAGCAAACATCAGAATGGAAACCAAACATTTTCAAGAGTGAGATAGGTGTTTCCAAAAATAATGGTATCCCCAAATCATCCATTTTAATAGGGGTTTCCATTATAAACCATCCATTTTGGGGTATCCCTATTTTTGGAAAAACCCAAATGTATTTACTTACAGTGCAGTTTTCATTGCATGTAACTTTACCAGAGAGCTACTGTACCACTGAGGCCCCGCAACAGAACATTGAGAGGTGGGCCTTTGTGGTGATTTGCAAGGGGGGAGCTCCAAAGGTTTTTTTTTGGTCATAGAGAAAACGGGCAAAACCACGAGGTTTTTGGAAAAAAAGGGGGAAAATGGTGAGACTTAGATTATCTATAGACATATTACATAAATGCCTTACAGTTCTGCTGATTATGTATAGATCTTGAGATAAAATATACTTGCTTACATCTACTGGAGACCTCACTCTCGTTTAGAGAGCGATTTGTGCTTCGAAAAGTCTCCAAACCGACCAAACAGCACTATAAGACGAAATATCAACTTGGAGGGGCTTTCTTGGTGTCCAAAGACCCGTTCAAGCTAAAATCTGCAAAAGTATGAAACAAAACTCCTGCCAGAAGCAGAAGCATCCACGGGTACATCAAACATTGGTTTCAAGGAGAAATCAGACTACAAGTAGCTGCTCATTCAGAAGGTGGATCATTTCAACATGAACAGATTTCTGGTTGTTCAACTAGTATACGGTAAATCATGGTAAATCTACTTTCCCCGTTCAGTTCTGAAAATGACATCCAGCGTATTGCTTCTGTGAAGCCATTTCAACTTTTGCATTCATTTGAGCAACGTTTTCGATGGCAGAAGTTAAGCCATTTTATTGCATACTTTACTGTAGTGGTTTCGTCGATGCATCCTTCTGCATTTTGGACATTGTTTTCAGGTTGCGACATAAATGATCGAGACGAAAGTAGTTGGATTCCATGTTATGATTCATAATGACCATGAAATCAGATGTGTACTACCGTTCATTTTTAGGAATCAGATGGTTCCTCATTCATCTTCACGGACTCGTCATCTAATCCGAGGCAGGATCAGCCTAGTGATCCGTCCGGGTATCTCAAGATGACTTGGGGAAATGTCCCGGCATTTTTTAGCGGAAAAAAATGGGGACGTCCGGGATGTCTAGATAATCATTGGAGACAACTCTTTTTGTTGAAATTAAGAAATTGAAGTTTCCAGAGTTTCCATTTTGTTTTGGTATTTTAGGAAGTTCACGCCAGGCATTGAATTGATGGGCAGGAATGTGATTTCCTATTTGGATCAAGTGCTTTGACGTAGCCAAAGGTAGGTATACTAAGGGTGTTCACCAGCGGTAGATCAATGATTTCAGTTGTGGACTTTCGCGAGGAAGATGGTAAAATACAAACAAACATCAAGTCAGATTTTTATTAAAACACATCAAATCCACTGTTCATGAACCTGAATCAATTTAAGATTTGATATATTATATATATAAGATAATATATTAGATATACATGTATAGACTATTAGATTTGGAGACCATTTTCTTCAAAAACCCAGTGAGACACTTGTGCCTCTGTCCTTGGTGGAAACCTCCCGATGTTTTGAATTTTGCCTCACCGAGGCGTGGAGAAAATAAGTTTGTCTACTCGGTGAAGAATACCTTTCTGCATGTGGAGGATTCAGAGGAAGATCAGGCCGTACAAGCAAAAGAGGATGGTTGATGTTTTCTGGTCAAATTATAGCAACCTCACAGGACCTCGAGACCCCAAATGGTGGTGAAAAGTAAGGGAAATCCCCTTTTATTTCAGGAAAATCCAGGTTGGTGAAATATTATAATTTGGCCAGTAATGTTTTCCCCTACTAGTAGCATGGACCATGTTTCTTTTTTTTTGGCTCATATCTATTAAGTGTGTCTCAAGAGCATAGGAAGCACCAAAGATTTTGATTTGGAGGTGGTTGAATGCAATGATCCAAATGGATCCCAAGGGTGGTCCTCGTTTGGGCCGGACAATGCCATAGAATTTTTGCATTTTTTACGAAGTCACTCATCAAAGACTTTTATATATTTTTGGGGATGTTGCCATGTTCAGTGGGAAAAGATAAGGGATGTCATCCTGGTGGTCACTATTGCTTGGTCGGGGAACATTGGAAGTTTGATAGATATATACATAATTGCTTACATATGACCACTCATACTGGAAATACATACTTGCAAGATGGACTTGGACCATCCTGAATAGGGAAAATATTGACACATTGAAATTTCACATCCGTTCCATCCTCTTGTTGCATTCTCTCAATCTCAGAGATGGGTTAGTTAGGGCACTGTCGACAGACGCATCTTTGGATGGCAAACATTTTTTTTCATCATCTAGGTAACCGGTATTAAGAAAAAACAGTATTGAAGCATTCCCAAGTGTAAGACATCATTCCATCTTCGATCAACAAAAATTTCAGCTACGGGAGCAAACTCCACTTGAGTGAGAAATCGATATAAGTGGTATATACTGCCAATTGGGGGATTATATGGTACCTACCACCTATTAAGGGAACCAGGAAACTCCATTGGCCGAGGGCCCCCGCCTAAAAATCCAAGCAACTCTCACGTTTCGTCCTCTTCCGGGTCCAGGAAGATCTGAGTGGTGCTTCACAGCCCTGGCTGTCAGAGGCCGTGGGATTATCGGTTCACGAAATCCATGGATCAGTAATCTGGGGACAAATTTCGGCCACATTTTTGCTGGGAAAAAAAGATTCAACAAAACATGAAAAAGGACTTTGTTGTTAATTTTTTTTCTACCAGAATTCTGAGCAAACATTCTGTGACAGATCAGTCTGACTTGAGGGATGTGCCATGTTTTCAAGAAGTGGGACGATTTTAGTCCACGATCATATATTATCAACCTTAAGAAGTTGTTTGATATGGGTTCAACTTTTTTGTCGTTGTTATCCTTATCCGGTTGTCATCCTTATCCATGACGGATCGAGTTTCAAGAAACTCCTTGGCGGCTTCCAGGCTTCGTTGGGTCCACCATTGCAGTTCTTGCCGAAGGACTGGGTCGATTTTCCATGTGGGTGTTTCCAAGAATAAGGGTACCCCAAAATGGATCGTTTATAAATGTTTATAATGGAATGAAAACCCTGTTTTTTAATGGATGATTTGGGGATACCATGATTTTCGGAAACAGCCATGTGGATGATAATGCTTTGCATGTTTCCCCAGAAACATGCCAGAAGGAGTTCCAAACAGATGGTCCCCCTTTAGACAAACGGTGCCATTCTGGCAATGAATCAACGATGTAGACGGAACACGATGACTATGAAGATCAAGATTGAAGACTATCACTCCGGCTGCTTGGGGGACGGCGTTTAGTGGGGGAATATATGAAATTATATATCATGATCTGATATGACATGTATAGTGTAGACATATTATATGCTGAGTCTGATACTCTATATATCTTTACTATTTACATATCATATGCATAAGCATATCATTTTCTACATAATATACAACAATATATATTTAAATGTGTACGCATATATGTATATACACGTATCCTTTATATAAGCTTCCTCACCAACTCACAACCCCCTCCAAAACCCAAACCTTGCCCCAGGATATTGAGCTCAATGAGCTCCAAGCTTTCCGCGCAGATTATATGAAGTTTCGGGCTGGCCAGGTGTGTCGGGCTGGTGTCGTCCCGGTGGGTCGTAGGTGGCTGCAGGGTGAGGTTTTCAAAATTCGTTTGTTTGTGATATGGTTGATGGATGGATGAAATCTGGTAAATTATGCAGTTGAATATGGATATGGTATAATTTCTTTTTTTTGCATGATTTTACGGAGTTTAGAAGCTTTTTTGGGACATTTTGGGTGGTGCAGGGATTTCAGCCATTCACAGGCTGATCTGGCTGAAAAAATGAGTCACCTCAATAGTTCCTTGGGAAAGTCCCAAAGGTCGCCACTTTTCACTCAGTTGTTTTCGAAGAGAAACCGGCAGGTGTACACCCAAGTGATGATGATGATGATGATGATGATGATGATGATGATGATGAAGTGTAGATTTCCGAACAAATGGAACAAATGCAGGCAAGACCCAAAGCCAGATTCCAATCAGACTGCGAACTTTTCACAGATTTCGATTTGTTGAGCGACGCTATAGCTATAGTAAAGCCACATTTGTTGATTCAATTTCTTTCACACATCCACCCCTCGTGCAGGATTAAGGAAAAACAAAATCACCAAAGTTAGTGGATGAATGGTCAAGCGGTGTTTAAGCTCGGGTTGGGTTTTTCAGTATCTTATATTTAATGATGTGAAAATATATACATATAAATATTCACCAACCCTGAAATTAATGGACGATTCATAAGAAACTTACCCTCCAGGGAACTAACATATCCCCCAAAAATGGGATTTTGAAGATGATTTTCCTTTTCCCAAGGTGGGATACGTTAGTTCCCTGGAGGGTACTTATTAAAGTCGTATTTCTTGTGTTTTATGATATTTATGTTTATCTTGAGACTTTTTTTTTCTGCCAGTTTTCTCCTTGAGGCCACTGGAGCTCGTGGCGAGATCCAAGATGTGGCGGAGGTTCATTTTGGCTCAAATCATCAAGGGTAAGTCGCCAAAAAACTCCCAAAATTCAAGGGTAACTCCTTTATCTTAGGTGGTGGCAACTCAATTTTCTGGGCAACTTGATATTGGGGGAGCGATGAACGGAGCTAGGGGTGATCTATGAAACCCCACTAATGGGGGAGCTAAAAGAGCCCCAGAATCGTCCCGATATCACAGGGTAGCAAATGTTTTTTTTATTTTCACCTCTATTTGGGGGAAATGATCCAATTTGATTTGACTAATATTTTTCAAACAGGTTGAAACCACCAGCTAGTTAAAGTATTGAAATTCAAAACCACCAATCCAAAGCAGGAAACATTGGATGAATCAACCTCATGTGACCTTACGACTATAAGTTGCCAGTTGTCAATGGAAGATTGACCGCGACTTTATCAAATCGAAGGAAGCTGATAAAGATGAACCAGTGAGACCGGAAATGGAAGTTGAAAGTGCACATCGTGATAGAACGCATCCCTCAGGAACTTCATTATCAGTTCTTGACACGATGATCCAGTCAGTGAAAACCCAACACCCCTACTTAGATATTCTTCATATCATTCAACAAAAAGATAATCAATCATGTTTTTGTCAAACCCCAACTTACACATCGTCACATCACGCGCAACATTTCTTCACATATGTTGTTGACCAAAATTTCAGACACCCCCCCAAATTCAACAAATTTCAAATCTTCGCAGGAAAAATACATCATCATTTTATACAATTTATAGTAAATTGATACTCCATTGTTGAAAAATGGTGGTTGGAAGACTACTTTCCTATTGGGAAGTTAGCTTTTCAGGGGATATATTAAACTTCGGGGGGGTAGTACGATCGTTGATGCTCAACAATTCAAGTTCGACAAATGGTGAATCCAGCTTGAAGTTGCGGATTTTGTTTTTTTCTCCACGGAGAAAAACATCCTCCATGAAACATGATAATCAATACCCTCCCCAAAATTTGACATAGATATCCCAAAACCGGCCATATTTTGAAAGGAGATAGGTACATTTTCCAAACCATCGGCGCCTCAGCTTGGTCATTATCGAAGTAGTCCATCCCTGCGACTTTGGCGGGATGGGAGGATACCACACAAAAAAAGGTCAAATCAAACTAGCACAAGCTTCCATGTTTGGTATCTACTGTTGATGGACGAAATCCCAAGGCCAACCACCTGGGATGTATCCGAAAAACCCTATAAATAATGGTAGAATCATCATCATCCAAACGGTGGTTTTTCCAGGATTTTGGGACCCATCAAAAATCTATGTCAAATTCGTAGGTTTTTGGGTTACCATTTCGTGATGATCGCAGAGCAGGTAATACCTTTGGCCTCCGAATCCACTGTGGGCGCTTTGGATTTGCAGACCGCTGCGGGAACCACCGGGGTCCCGTGCGGGAGCCCGGGGTTTCAACGGGTGGAGATGCGCATCTTGCACTGTTGATGGAAGAAATTCTGCGCCAGTTGATATGGTAAATATCCCTTTATTTAAGGCGTTTCATACATGTCAGGTAGTTGGCCTTGGAGTTTCTGTTCCATCAACAGTATGGAAACTGTTTTAGCAAGCCAAGAAGTCGAACATGGCAGTAAATGAACATAGCTGGCTGGGTATCCTTTGCTCATCCACGAGAGAGAAACCTCCGGTGGTAAGTCTTTGGGAGTGTGCATCTTTATTTCTAGATGGATTTTATGATATCCCCACTTATATAGATGTTTTTGTGGATTTCAAGACTTGCAAAGCTCCATTTTTGGGAGCATTGAAAGGGTGATTTATATAACAAGCCACTCAAATCCCTTGGCTTTGATGAAAAGATCCAAACACCGCTAGCACGTTTGAGGCCGGGTGTGCAATGAGGGCAATCCCAACGGGGTTGACCTCGAGCAGACGTAGAAGTGGTGGCGCAAAAGACGTTTGGAGGATGTGTTTTTTTACCAGTGAAAAAAGTGTTGTGCTGTTAATATGCAATGGTAAATGACTCTGATTCGTTTGAAGGATCAAAGTCAATCATCCCCAAATACATATATCCCATATCAATCCATATCATCCATAAGCTCATCCCCTATTATCCATGGCTCTTTTAAGGTTTTTTTTTGATCAGCGCCAAGTGCCGCCCCCCCAAAACCCCCTTCGTGGAGTCCCATGTACAGAAACTCCCAACTCGCGGGGGTGCTGTGAGAGCAGAGTGGAGCCAGTGGAGCCAAGTCAGCCGACTGCAAGGGTTTCCCAGATGATGTGGATAAAACACAACAGTTCGCCCCTGAAAATAGGCCGGGCCCCAAAAGGAAAGGATCGTCTTCCAAGCACTTTTCAGGGGCTATGTTAAACTTCGGGGGGTGGTATGAGTTTTTTTTCAAACAGAGTTGCACATATCTTTCAGATGGTAGCTAAAAACCATTAATTTAATTGGATGGATGGTTGACCAACCTCCGGGGGGATGTTCAAGTTTATCAGCTGTAGAATATTTTTTTTGGATGGTTTTCTAACAACTTTCCCTTGTATTGAAATGATCTCTATTCCAAACAAGCAGATTTGTTTTTTCAACTCTCAATTTGAAACCAAAAACACATAAAACGACAAGAATCGACTGGTACCCCGTTTTGGCCTCCACCGCTCTGAAGCTGCGCAGTATTTTCAAGCACAGCAAGTCCCATGATGCGGTTTTTCGACTCGGAAACACAGCAGGTCTGAAAAACCCGTGAAACTCATGAAGTGGCTTATATGTGGGTGAACAATTTAGCTAGGTGAATTATATGTGCATTTGGTGGTTGTTGTTGTTGTTGTTGTTGTTGTTGTTGTTGTTGTTCTTCCCAAGTATTTCGTTGTTGGTTGATTGTGAGTCCAATCTCCAAAACGAGGTGTTGTGGACAGTACTGCAATTTGCACATTTTGGGGGTTTTCAGTGTATTTGGTGCAGGGAAGATTCTTGGAACACTTTGGAGAAGGACATTGCACTCTTTGCTGGAATTGCTTGTGCGGTTATGCCTTTTTATTTGGACACGCAATTTAATGGGGGGTGATTTGTGATGTCCACTGTCAGTGCATCTATCAAAAACGAGATCCTTGTCATACCGTAGGCTTGATCATATCTCTTGGTTGATGAATTAGTTGGGGTTCATTCTCGACCATCTTTCCGTGATGGTATTTGACGACCAGCTGCGTGACCTGAAGTCGTGACGAGCGTCCGCCTTTCCAGCCTTTTATGTGTCCATGAAGTTGTTGTCTTTGCAGCTTTGAGATTCATTAATGTCTCGTGATGTTGCCAACGAGTCGTGGTACACGTAACTTTCCGAAACAGGCGGTTTCTTTCTATTTCTTGTGAAACATGGGAAAACCGCCAACTCAAGATACCAGTTGGAGATGTGGAGCAGATACATGATTTATCAACAAAAATGATGTTTTCAAGGCGAAGCAGCTTGAGGCAATCAATTTTTCATGGAACTTTCCAGTTTCACCGCCTGCAGGCGGCTCAAAAAGGTATTTTTTTTTGCGTTTTCTCGGTAGACGTTCTCCGAAAACAGGAACAAGAAAAATTGGGGGCGGCAAAGTCAATGGGGGAGCGCGTTGTCAAAAAAAAATCACGCTTGGATAGGAGGTTTTCTGTAATGATATCTTTTAGCAATACATTTTCTTTTATATGATATCATATTCTTAAACTATAAACTTGGATACCACTGTATAGTGATAATCTGATAATCATGATGATTTGTTGCAAAAGGATACATCCTCCCACAATAACCAGGTGTCATTTAGCAACTCTCTGGCGAGTTCCTGGCACTGGAGAACTCTGGATACAAACGGCACCAATTTTTGCTACTGGATACCCTTTGGTTTCTTTCTCCTTTTCAAAGCTTCAGTCTAAGCTTTCCCCCCAACAAAAACCATCAACATCACTATTTACGCGCCACTGATTCAACTTTATCCGAGGAGGGAATCCCTTGAATGATCTTCAATGATAAATACAGCTTGAGACCTCACCCCAAGTGGTGGGGAAATCCTAACAAAATTCATCTGCTTTGAAATGCCATTGAATTATTTAAATATATCATGATGTTCCATCCAGACTTTATATGCGAAATCTGTAATTATATTCTATCGGTTCCATCCATATTTTATCTACTAAAGTATCTTTGCTTCGTTCACAGATCATACGGACATAAATGATGAAGTATAATCTCGATCTTTTGGGTCATTTTCGCAGGTGTTTTTTCGCCCCCACGCTGCCAGGTTCATGCTGGACTCTGTTCAGATGCAGTGAATTTGATGTGAAAAAGGGGCGAAAAGGGGTGGACAAAATTCCCTGAAACCTTCTTCATACTATGGAAGAAATCCAGCACCACCTGGGATGTACAAAGTCTTGTAAATAATGAGATAAACGACCAACCTCAACTGGTGATCGCCGGATTCTTTCCATCAACAGTATGATTCGAAGAAACCGAATCTTTGACCACTTTGGGCTGTTAAAAATTAAAACAAAACCTGTAATCCATGGGATATTATGGATATTCGCCAACGGAACTGCTGCAGGATTTTGTATCGCCAACGGTGGCGCACTGATATTGGACGAAGTTTGGGAGTTGGGAAGTTGAATGGACCTTTGACCTTGAAAATTATGGTTGCTATAGAACGAAATCTCTTTCGTGAAGAGCTCAGTTTTTAGTTCCATCTTCAACTTAGGGGTTGTAGTGTTCACCATCCTTTTTTTTGGGGGGGGGGGGGGTAGATAGTAGAGAGTCATAATGTGTGATAAAAGATAGATGAACATGGCAGAAGTGTAAAGATTTTGGGACCGGGGACCCCTAGTGGAGCTTCAAGCAAGAAGCACCCTAGGAGTGGAGGAAATGAACGAAAGTAAAACCTTGACATCTTTGGCAGGTAAGTCTTGAGTCGTTGCCCGTTTTTAAGGCTGAAAAAACCGCACAACAAACAGGACGGCCGCGTAACTGATGATTGGCACTTTGCACCAAAATGTAGTTTGGAGTCATGAAAAGCCAAAAATGCTCCGGTCAGAAATGTCTAAATAGAAGTCCATGAACCGATGTTTTGAGATGTTACCAGTCGAGATGGGTTTATTTGATTCATGATTTTGATTCTCTACCCGCCTTTGCTTGCCAAAAGAAAAGACGCAACTTCATCACCCTTTGACGCCCGAAAATCCTGGTGGAAAATCCGTGGAAATTTCCCAAGACGTGTTGGGAAAAAAAATGGCTGATGTGCAACCAGTGACTGTTGGGGTTTCCCAGGGATTTTTCAGGGATCAGCATTTGGTGGGTCCAATCCTTCGGGGTGCTTTGACACAGCCGTAAGCTTGAGGCCTATGCCCAGAGTCGCCGTTCGCAGTTGATTGTGGTGAGTTGCTATACTCGTTGCTTGGCGTTTTCGGTAGGCCTTTTAGGTGGGGATGGTTCGGCTATATATTGGAAAGGTTTAATAGTCAATGTTTTGAGTTTTTCTAGCTGTAGGGAGCTGCTACTACAGTATTACCCCCCCTGAAGTTTAACATAGCCCCTGAAAAATAGTAGTTGGAAGACTACTTTCCTATTGGGAAGGTAACTTTTCAGGGGCTATGTCACACTTTGGGGGGGTGATTTTTTGTTGACTATTAGCATCATCACTTAGCATGACTTGGGTTTAGATTTCCTTTCAGCACCTTCACCGGTCACTTGAGGTTTTGACAACCTTGCTCATGGCCCACGAGGCAGAGAGGCCAAGAAGAGGCGATTCGGTGATTCGATTTAGCATGGAATCCTGTTGAGTATCCCAAAAAATCATGAAAAGTCACAAGTGTTTGCTTAAAAGAGGAAGGATCCTCATTATATATAGTATATCCTTGAAATAAAGGTCCACAAATCAATGAAAAATTAACCACAATCCTTTTGCAGTTGTATTTTGGATTTTACTTGTCACAACTTTACCAAAGTTGGGATACGAAGGTTATGACCCCCAACCATTCACGGTCAAGAGATTTTCGATTCACCCAGAGTCGTGACGGCCTTTTTGCGCCGAACATTGAGGTTGGTTTACTACTTTCTAGTTGATTTTTCCCAAAGGGGAATCTTGGAAGAGATGCTGAATTGTTTGATTTTGATTTTGGCATTTCCAGATTTTTTGAAGGATTGGAAATCCAGTTGACCCACCTCTACCCAAGATGAGTCGCCACTGATTTGTACTTTGGGGCACTTAACGCATGGGACGCACGGGGAATGATGGTGGGTTGATCTCGCTTGTGACTCGGTCAGCCTCTACACCTTTTGGATGGACACAGCAGATGGATCTATGGTGCTCTTGTCTGTGGTGAAGGATGATGTTGCCATTTGGTGTTGGTTTTATGGAAAGAATCACAAGAAAGGAATCTATAGTACTATAGTGAAGTATTACATTCGATGAAATGTCAACAAACTCGAAATTGCGGTGGATATAAAAAAAAATCATGGTGGACATAAAAACCAGGTGTAATTAGTGTTGGGATATCTTCTCAACGGACGTGTTATTTCCTTCCTTTATGTTTCGTAGGTGTTCCAAAGATTTCCGCAGATCATTTGAGACTACCACATCCCGGATCTACAAATCAAAGGTGGAAGCATTTGGGCCAATTTGGAGCTATTACTTGGGCTCGTTTGAGCCGGGACTTACAGCGGTCTGTCGCTAATTTTAACAATTTGTCTCCTGCGGATGTAGTGATGTAATGTAATGATAGTTTTTTTTTCCAAGTATGCTGGAGAATCTATGATCTGACGATATGATTTATATATGATATTATGACATTATGTATATATTATATATATACATACACATATGTATTTTTATTTATAGATGTACAATGATAATATACACCTAATGTATACATATATTCACTTCTGCATGTCTATGCAATTTCTTGATTTCCAACTCCCATAGATCTGTTGCTTTTTCCTGGGACTTGGGGGCACAAAAAACCCGAGCCGAACGGAGCGGGTAGGAAGAGTGCATGAACCCGGCTTTTTCGCGTTGGCACCCAAGGTGCAAACGGGTAGAAAAATGTGAGGGAAAGTTGGTTCCCATGATTATTTTTGGTCATCCATGGGGTGAAACTTTCTCGTGAGAAGTTTCAGGTTAATTGGTTGAACAAAAGAAAACTGGTACTCGTAAGTTGAAACATTTGCTAATCACAGATGTAGGTTCTATAGTTCGGCTGTTCTTGCTGTTCCGTTATTCAATCATCGTTTTGTTTTTAGGAACTTCTTAGGCCTCAAGGAATTTAGCCGGGCGCAGCGTGTCAGGCAGAATGTGATGTACACATGTGCGAAACTGAGACTAGCGGGGAAGAGGGAGTTTCTGAGGCATCTCTGAGCATGATGCCTCTACCAACAGTGGAAAATGAGAGTGGGATGCCTGACCAAAAATTGTAATTAATACCAGGGGTTCACTATTACTGAGTCGGAGATTTTCTATGACTATGACATTTCCATTTTGTTGAAGAGTGGTCCTTCACCGTACCTGGAACAGAACCAAATCCTTACATCGCCAAAATGATTTGTTGAAAGGCCATGTGCTTGCAGCCTTCTAAGAACATTCCATCCATATTAATCTGATCGAATCAACAAACACCTCCTCACGTTCTTTGGATATTTTTCTTGCATTGTTGAATCAGTCAGTATAATTAGTTTGTGTTAGTTTGTGTTTCGAATGTTGTTGATTCATTGATTCTGTTGATGGAAAAAACATCTGCACCACTTAGGATGCCCCAAAGGTTGGTTTTATACACCAGTATCAAGACCTTCCACTTGGCATCCCAAGTGGTTGTTTGGGATGTTTTCCATCAACCCGTAGTTTGCTTCGGTTCCCGCCAACCTTGGATTGACGTCCACACCTTGGCTTCAGGTACTGAGTCAGTGGCTGAGAATGGCCTCATTGACACCTGGAGTGTTTCCTGGTGGTTTTGGAGATGTCGGTCTTTGTTGACGAAAGTTGACACCGGGGGGAGTTCGGAAGATAGTTCTGAAAGAGTTGACAGAATTTTGGATGTTGTTTTGAAGAAGCAACAGGCTTGCAACACCCCCACATTCAGCGTGATGAAAGATTTCATGAATGATTGAAACCTTTGCCAAGTGCTTGAAGAAAGAAAGATTCTATATGAGCCAATATCAAAATAAGATAACATCAATTTATATAGTAAGGATGGCCCTCAAATGGATCAAGATGACGAACCACTGTATATGAAAAGATCCAGTAAGCGCAAAAAAACATTAACTTTCAAGCCCGAACACCAACAAGTGTAAACCACGATAGCAGCCCACCAAGAAACAAAACCCTCTCAATTTCATACTATAGGCAATTGCAATAGACTGTAATTGGCACCCATGATTCTATGAATTGTCACAAAAAAGTCATATACTTCCCAGTAAATAGGTATATGTATAGGATCCATGTATGGTCTATTAACATACATTTACCATAAAAAATCAACCATCCATGTAGGTAAATATACCAGTCCCATGGATCTTATGGGATTTTCGCAACCACCAAAACAACGGCCGCCTTGTCTCGAAAATCTCCTCATCTCCAAGCCGACGGAGCCACGGTCCCCTTTGGGGCTGAGGTGGATCCGAAAACAGGACAACTCACGAGGATTGGAAGCTTTGATGTTGGGAGCCCAAAGGAGAGTTTTTCTAGGTGGTGGTTTCAAATATTTTTTATTTTCACCCCTAGTTGGGGAGGATTGCCATTTTGACTGATATTTTTCAAAGGGGTTGAAACCACCAACTAGAGAGTTTTTGAACGGTTTTTGGAAAAAAAGCAACAGTTGATGAGTGCCATGTCGTTGGTTTTCTTTTGTTGAGCAGCAGAAGACTTGACTAGCAGAAGAGATAGGGTTTTCTCAGATTTTTCATTGTATAAATACCAATCAAATACACATATGATAAATGATGTTGATCATCGAACGTTTGGACTTTTCTTCTACCCATTTTGATGGGCGATATCCATCGTAAGTTTGCCTTGTCTGCAGCAACTTGTTTGTATCTCTTGATCGAGAGATTGGAATCTGTGCATTTGTCAAATCCATCTTCGATGACATGTGACGCATCTGATACCTTCATACTGACCCCGCACTCCTCCCTCGCCTCCCCCCCCTCTACCTCCAGACCTGACCCGGCTTTCCTGGCGGCCCCCCTCTGTTCCACCCCCAAAGTGGATACCTGGAATATCCTGGAATACTATGACCAAAATCAGGCAGTCCATTTTTTGAGTAACCACATCAATCATCATCAATCTATACGTCAATTCTTCAACTTTTTCAGTGATGCGTTTCTCCCAGGCAGGTGGAACTTCAACCTGCTATATCACCTTGGACAAGGCGTCACGTTGGTGATATTGGATTTTTTGTGGGCATCAATTTTGAAACAAAGGTCCTTGGGGAAGATGCTTTTTTCTTTTCCATGGCTGGGATATAGCTGACTTGAGTGTAGTCGCAGATCATGCATATACACAGCACCACATGATTTATGTCACCCATACCATCCATGTCATGTATGGTATATTTACCTACATTTGGTTGATTTTTATGGTTTAAATGTAGGTAAATATACCCATCCCATGGATGTTATAGGTGAAATACGTAGACTTTAAATCTCAACCAAGTATTTCCAATTGGAAATCCGACTTCCATCAGCCTTCTCACAGCCAAGGCATCTCGAAACATGTTGGTCGTGAATTATTGGAACGTCACTGGGATTGCAACATGTTTTTTTAAATCCACCGGACTATGCTTTTTTCTGGGCGACACATGGGTGTTGATTAGGTTCACCTGTTTTTTCCGCAACTAACTTTCTTAGAAGTGAGCAAATGTTGAGTTTTCAATTCATGGTGTTTGTTGTTCTTCGTTGTGTCATGTTCTATTGATTTTTGTGACGAAATTCCATCTTTCTATTTCCGTAGCCTATGATTGCGTATATTTGAAAGATCCAACCTTTGCCCGTGCGAGGTATCATTTTCCTCTCTCATTCAAAGTTCAAAAGCTACCAACATCTTCTGAAAAGCACAATTCCTTTCCCCCCTTCCCACCACATTGAACCTTCTCATAATCTCCAATTTTGAAACTCAACAACAAATCAACCAGGATAAAGAACACACCTTAGAATTGGATATGACATCTCAAGTTTTTTTAAAAAAACAGATTTGATATAACAAACCTAACCCACCTCTTCCAGCCTAAACCGCCTTCCCAACGTTGGTTTTTTTCGACCCCCGAGTTTTTGACACGAGGCGACGATTGGAGTTTTTGGTCTGGATCCAACAACTGGAGCTGTTCGGAAGCTTAAGAGACATCGAAATTCCCATGGAATTTGATTTAAGGTGGATGTTTCCGAAAATAGTGGGTTAAAACCCCCCAAATCATCCCATTGAAAAATAGGGTTTTCCATTATTATAAACCATCCATTTTGGGGTACCCCTATTTTTGGAAACACCCAGGTCAAGGGCGATTTTCATGAAAAAGGTGTTGGAAATTTGTACAATTGAATTCTAGATATATCATTTGGGTGTGGCTCCACCAACTTCCCCAGTGGCAGCACATCCTCAACTTCAATTTCACGTGGCAGATACTTCGTGCTTGACATGAAATGTCATTTTCGAGGCACTGGAGCCATTTCCGTTTCAATGACAAAAAACATCACCTTCATGCTGGGGCTAAGGGACTTGATCTGGATTCCTGATGCTCAGTTGATTTGAATTCACAAGAATTTGTTGAAGGAAACGAATCACCAGTCTTGTTAGCCTAGATATGATAAAAGTGATCCATGTTCTCACTATCAGTTTAAATACATTCCATCGATTATCATGTTATATATCTGGTCTTCAATAGTTTACTATAGATTTTGTTGAAGATTTAGACGTGGGTGGGATTCTGCATGCCCCAGATCTAGAGTCTCAATGAAGACGGTGGTGGTTGATCCTAGGTCACCCATCGCCGGTCGTTGTTCGACCCCAACGAGGGCAGAGAAATGAAGGCTAGTTGGTGGGCAGCATGCTTGGAACAGTGGCGAGAACCTTGGTAGATTGGACAGTCAATGTGGAGAATGTCTTTCAAACCAACTTCATCCTGATTGGTGGTTTATATTTAGGGAATACCACTCATCTCAGGGTTTTCCAAGGTCAGCGAACTATTATGTTTTGACCAGGCATATGTGACCTACATCCGTGCTGAAGGGACCCCCTCACACCTTCCACAAAAACAACAATGTTTTCAACGTTTTTAAACACGTTGCATGATGACTGTCCGAACCTCCTTGGTTCGGAACATTGATATGGCGGATAGCAGTAGTACAGTAGTTCCAGTAGAAATTTCTTTGACAATTTGTTTCAAAACCAAATCTTGCAAAAAACAATCTTGGGAAATGCCGAGGTGTACAAGGTATTGATTTCCCACCTTCAAATCAACACCATTCACAAGTCACTGCTGACTGCCTACAAACATGCTTGCCAGGCAAGACATGATCTACATGTGAACCATTCAGAAAATGATCCTCTCGCGCAGAAAGAGCCACTTGGGCTAATCTTGCGGCCGCTGGTCACCAGTGGATTACCAGTGTATACCAGCCAATTTTGGTCGACTTTGAGCCTGGCGGGTGCTGATTCTCATACACCAAGCATCATCAAATCCAGCAAGAACATGGGATTGACATGGTACATTATCACCATGACTTTCTGGCAACATATTTAGGGAAAAGCATGGGCAAAAATCAATGAAACATCAACCATTTATGAAGGTTGGGTGCAGTGATTTGTTACCAATCATGAGTCGGAATCAATGCATTTTAGCGTTTCACGTCTCGAGGCGACAGTCAGATCCCCATTCCCATGCTGTCATCCTTGATCCCTTCTTTGGTGCCTCTGCGAAGTTTGAAGGGAAAGTGGAAGCAATGAAAGTATAGAGGAGGGGCAAATTTCATGGATGCTATTGTTTGGAAGATTTGAGGATGTTGAATTAGTTTGCTTCATGAACTTTTTTATTTTTGAACCCACTACTACTGTACACTAGTCTTATTTTTTCATCATGAGGTGCTTTTCTCACCGATACAGTCATCATTCTCAAGAGTTCGCAGATTTGTTGGAGAGACCGGTTCTGTTTGCTGTATTATTTATATTCTGAAGTTTCTAGATAAGCAGTTGGATTTTCCCAGCCTCAACTTTCGGATCAGTAGTCTATAAGTATATGTAGTTTCCAGCGGACCAACACTTGTGTTCAGTACAGACTCGAGTTTTTTCTATCATTGCTACGGATATGCTGATTTGCTATGGTAGGAATGGATGGAATTTGGCACTTCTCACCGCTATAGTGAAGCTGCCCGAATCGATGACTTTGAGGTAGAATTGCCTATGTACCCGATCTAGGCGAGATGCTGGCTGGTGGAATAAGATCCAGAGGTTTGAAGAGGTCGATAGTACAATGTTGCTATGATAGATATTATGTCATTGTTTGATCATTATGACATATAATCAATAACGGCTAATCAGAATTATCAGAAGTATCATCAGAATCATCATCATCATCATCATCATCATCATCATCATCATCATCATCATCATCATCAATCCGGACTCCCCAGATTCCTCAAAGCAACTGGACATAATGAGTTCCAGATGACACACCAACCAGTTGACTCCCAATATATCCTTAGCCTCCGGTAATCCTTGAGCCTCTGGTGGATGAGTTCCCAAACTCCGTCGAAAGGTGGAAAGGGGCGAGAGTTGGCAATGGAATTTCCAACCCCCCGTGGTAGTTTGAATTGAGTTCATATTCCCATCATGGCCATTCATTTTCCCCCAAATATGCCTAACATGCTTCGGGAAATTTGCATCATTTTGATGAAAAAACATCCCTTCCCCATCATTTCACCTCCAAAGATGTCAGGTATGGATTTGATTCGCCAGTTCCACTTTGACAACGAGGCTGATTTTATAGGGTGAATCACCAGAGAAATTCATAGGGGGCTTCCAACATGGTACCAATCATGTTTTTAGCATTTATGGCGATGTTTTTCATTTGGGTATGGTCCGGTTCCAACATTTTATGATTTTATTAAAAAAAAACGTGATATTATAGGACACCCAATATGCAACTATGAATATTTGAGATGATGAATTTTTTAAAGTCCCCTTGCAGCGGCGGATCCAAAACAATCTGTAGAGATCAACCAGCGAACAGCGAACTGTGTCTACAGCTGTACTAATCTGCACCCTTTTTTCCAACAAAAAGCAGATTGAATCAAATCCTTTCCATCCTCTACCTATGTCATGCATACTGAATACTGCAGTAGGTATTAATAGTTAATATGCAGTTTTTTCATGTTTTTTCCATGTTTGTTTGTCTTTTGACTAGATCATGCCTTCCCAGAAAAAAAACTAGTCCCCCATGACCCTACTACCATGGCATCCTTAAATAAACGATGGGTTCTTCGTGAACCTCACCATTACCTGTTGTAAAAAGGATGGCACTTTGGTGGCTTGTGGCACTGTGTCATCAGGTCCCCCAGGCGATTCTGGGTTGGCTTGGAAAGGGTTGAGGGAAGCATACGACTTGTATCATCTTTTTTTTCCCCTAGAAATTCAGATTTTCTATCCCGAAGCCATGACAAATTGTTGATGGGAATTTATTGGGGCCGATTTGACACCGCCTCATCATACTCTGAAAAAGGACGGCTTGGAGCCTGATTGAAGGCAGACAAAGGAAATCTAGACATACGCCTTGAGCATTTTCACTGTCACTATGAACTAATTCCAGTCCTAAGTTTTGTGAGAGATGGACCCCCGTAAACATCTTTCGATGGTCACAGCGTACAGTCACCAGGATGATGCCGCAGGTTCTTGGTCCAAGAGCTACACAATTCCTGAAATCGCCGAATTTCGGTGCCCTTCGCCATCTAAAAATGGCGGCGAAGGGCGGGGTTGATGAAAGCCTCGGTGCCCGTCTTGATCGTGTTGTTTCTGCTTTTCTGACAGCACTGCCCATCACACTGATTAGCTTGGCTTCTTGTGTATCCTATGCACATTTGATGGAGCCGATTGGTGGACAGCCTCCAATATCTTTATCATTGCTGAGTTTCTAGGTCGCGTTTTTCTTTTTTTGAGAGTGGATGGGGATGTTCTCTTTGGCAACATTTTTGTATTTCAATTTGCGAGACATGGAAAATCATGGAACAACACCATCTGATGAAGCCCTTGCTTGAAGTACTTACTATTACTAGCAAAATGTTGATACACTGATACACAATTCCTTGAGCCCGGGGATGTCTCTGGGACATCTTGTGCACCATTTCCCTGGAATGCGAGGGAATCCCCGAATCCATGTGGCCCGGGGGGTTCAGGTTCTGCCAGCATCTTTTCAGCTGGATTTGGGAACCTGATTCACAACGTGCCTTGTTTTCCATTCAAAGAACTTGGGGTTGGAAGGTTGAACTATCTCAGCTTTGAAAAATGCTCTTCACGTGTCTTGATGAATGGAAGATGTTGAAGCACCAACCTTACACAAGTTACAATATATTTGGTGTGTGTATACTAATATATATTACGGTATGATTACGGCATATATATATGGTGTTCATGTACTGTATTCCCATTAAAAAAACCAGACATGACAAGAAATCTGGGTTGTTCTGGCATCAACTATGACATGAAAATATCCGGGTATTGACCTGGAGCTGAGGTGTTGGCCCATTGTCCATATCTGGTGACTTGTCCAGACATCACCTTCACTCTCTTCATGTGCCATGGTGACCGATGGTTTGCAGATGCTTGTTTTTTGTCGAAATTTGGAGAGACATTTGTCGCATTAGTTGGGCAGGTTAAATTTGTTGTTCTCCCAAACCTGGGGGCTCAGATAAGCTCAGGAGATCATAAAACCAAGCAGAACTTTGACAGGTTCTATCCCACCTCTACATTACCTCTTTCATTTTCGACCTTTCAGTGACCTTCACATTTTTTCCACTGCTGTGGGGGTTCAGATGGTGACACTTCCAGTTTATCCGGCAGGCAGGCGGGACAGATCTCTGTGAAGTCTGCTGTAAAGCATGCGATGCGGCAGGGATCACAAGGACAGGGTGAGCTGCAAGGTGAAAGAGAACGGAGACAATCAATGTATAGATAAGATACATTTATATGTGATTGTTTAATGTCAATGATGTGTAGCAGTTATACAATAATAATAATGATAGCAATATTGATATGTATGCATATATCGTTATTTTGTACGTGTGTATATATAAATGTATAGTATAGTGCGACTGTTTTGGAAGTAGAATCAGTGGGTCTTACACGAGCAATTTTCAGGTACGTAGATGATCAAGACATGCAGGATGTTTGCAAGTATGTTTTCTACTCGTTCTACTCTTCAACTACTGCGGATCAAAGCAAGTCTGGCTTTGAGTGTTGATATATGTTGGATGGTTTTTCCTTAATGAGAAATTAATCATAATCACCATCATCACCATCATCATCATCAGCGTCATGTCATCGTCATCATCATCATCATCATCATCATCATCATCATCATCATCATCATCATCGTCATCGTCATCGTCATCATCATCATCATCATCATCATCATCATCATCATCATCATCATCATCTCACTCATCATCGTCATCGTCATCATCATCCTCATCCTCGTCCTCATCCTCATCCTCATTATCATCCTCGTCGTCGTCGTCGTCGTCGTCGTCGTCGTCGTCGTCGTCGTCGTCGTCGTCGTCGTCGTCGTCGTCGTCAACATCATCAACATCATCATCATCATCATCATCATCATCATCATCATCATCATCATCATCATCATCATCGTCATCGTCATCGTCATCGTCATCGTCATCGTCATCGTCATCATCATCATCATCATCATCATCAAAGTGACGACGGTTTCAACGCATGATGCACCCTCCAAACGGATTGTACGGATCATTGTATGTATACATATATACAACACACACATACATAAAAATATATATACATACATATTTCTAAGTAGATCTGTTTCTTCCGCTTTGGTTCTGGAAGCAAACCATCGCATCTTCGCGTTTGACAGAAGAGTGGTTAGAGTTAGAGCCCATTGCGACGTTGGCCTTGCGACTCAACGCTTTGCTCTTAGGGTTTCTTGGTTTTGGGCCGCGTCAGGGGTTGGGGGCCTTGAAAGAAACAGAGAGACATTTGGTTTGATGATATCAGCATTTTTTGAGCATCAATCTGATAGGTGTGTAGCCTTCCTTGGTGCTTATATTTCCAGGTTGCTCTTTTGGGTGCTTGGCAAGTTTCCTGTGATGGCAGCGCTGCGTTGCTTGGTTGAGGAAGATGTGGAGGGTTAGGGATGCAGAAGGGCGTTGACCATGAGTTTCTGGCATGAATTGATGAGAAGAACACCCTCAAATTCATACCAATTCATGAACAGTCTACTTTTGCCGTACCTTGATTCTCCGAATCTGACCATTTAGATTGTGTTTGGTAAAACATATTATGATTGTGGCACTCCCACACTTTCATTTTGGCCAAAGTTGAAGGAGTTGGGATCACTACAGTTCAAAACAAACAGCTACTGGATAGGACAACCTGTAGATCGCCAGGAATCTTCACTAAGCTGCAGTTTAACGTTGATAGGTACAGTTACAGATGTTTTGTTCCCCCCATTATGTACTCCACTTGGTTGATAGGGACTCATGCCCTGGCAGACAGCCCCCTTTTGCCAGGTTATTTGCCCTACCCCGTGGTGGCTGGCTTTCTGGCCATGATAGGTGCTGCGGTGATTAAGGGTGCCTTCAAAATCCTCTTGACTGATCTAGAAAATGGCAGTCGGTTGCCTGGACGAAGCAAAAAAACTGGGGAGATAGGTTTAAAAGATGCAGATGAAATAGATGAAATGTTGGAAACGAGATATGCAAAGAAATTTGAGATGTGTTTCTTTTCTACATTGGAAAGCAACAAAACAATGCACAGCAGTCCCAGTGAGAGTTGGGGGACAAGAGGACTCCGAGCTTTTGTTGCATAGTCCGATTAGGGGTTGCCCTGGCCGCTGGCCCTGGCCACTGGCCTGTTTGTGGTAAATTTCAAGGTTGGTGAATTCTTCTATGGCCACCAACAGTCAGCCAGCGTTATTTTTTCTAGAATCAGGTATCCCTGCAAAAACATGGAGAAAAACTTCGTTGGCGCAATTCGGACATTTCTGATTTATTTTGCAATCCCCTTTTCCTGCATTTTGGGGAACACCTAGATTCAGAATTTCTATATTTCTGTCGGCAAAAAATGGTCTTTGTCTATAATTGATCATTTTGTCGCTGATTCATGTATGATTCCATCCACCCTTAATCCACCACTACTTACCGCTTACCCTCTTTTACAGTCACCGACAGAATCATAGAAGCTGTAATTGACATAGAAACATTCTACCTGGGCTTGAGAAAGTACCCGGGAACGAATGATCCTCTTTTTATTGTTCCTGATTTGCAGGTCGTTTGGGTATCACCCGGGTTTTGCGATCATTTTTTCTGTAATTCTGTTGGTGATGGTAGATACTGTACTTATGCCAGATACATGTATATATGGAATATTTGCCTTTTATACATGTGCAATGAAAAAAGTGGTCCAAAGGATATAGGTAGATGATATAATAAAGATATCTCAAATACAAGTAGACGATTGTATTTATGTATATGTACATAGATTAGATGATTTATCGCGATGCGCCTATATGTGCTTTTGTTTTTCAATCTTCAATGCCTCAGGTATTTGGCTACAGCAATCTCTATTTGCTTCGCCAGTCTCGTGTTGGGATTGAAACTCAAGGGTGTTCGAACGAGCCACAGTGCGCCGGTGTTGATTGTGTTGCCCCTTGGTCAAATATGTAATATGTACGTGGCAAACAGTTATACGGAAGGGTTTTTGTATATCCTCATAACATGCCGGAACTAGGGGATTCACCAATTTGGGATGTTGACAGTCCAAATTTTTCGGGTGTGTGTAAGAGGATTGTAGAGGCCCCAAACACATGACTCTTTTTGGGCGACTTTTTTTGGGTTTGCTATTCCCAGAGTGCCTGTCAGGATTTTCCTCTTTTAAGGGAAAGAGTTGCTCGCCAAATTGCTATTACCCCCACATATCATAGATTTGCAAAGGCAGAAAGACCGATTTTTCTGGTAATGGCATCCAATCATTTACTATAAGCTTCTTATTCGGAATGTCTACATCCCTCACCTTCAATCCACCCCCGAAAACTAACGGCTGGAACCCAAAAAATTGATACTTGGTCTATACTGTAGATGTTTTGGACACCTTTCCACACGGGGCCTGGTTTTCAGGACTGCAAGGGTAGGTTTTTGGGGTCTACCAATTCGCCATCCTGCCACCGGGAACCCGCCAGAGAGGCTGCTCAGTACCTTCTATGGCTGGGCGTTTTGTACTGGCCGCAATTTGGCACAGTTGGCAGAGGCAGGTTGCTACAAACAGGTGGTAACTGTTAGGGATGTGGAGCTCCAAATGTACAAATTTTCGAAAGTCAAATTTGTTTTTCCCTCCATGACTTGTCCAGACTTTTTCGATGAAAGTACCCGGGTACCGGAGGATGAAAGTTCTTGGATTTTGGTCCCAGCATTTTGGACTGCCTCCAGGAGGGTTGGCTCTCACCACCAAGTGGTCATGCAGTGCCTTGTGCCAAACTTGGTGGGTTGGTGATGTGAAACACCCAGGGATTCAGGGGAGGATTGTAGGGTTCCATGGATTGCTTGATTTTGATGGGATCAATTAATTAGTAGGTAAAAACTATACCAGTCAGCTTAGATCCTCTGGTTATGTAAGGCAGCTAAGTAGTTACATGACTTGGACTAACATGAAAGAAGCATGTTGAATGCCAGCAGTGAAGTGCAATCAGTTGATTTTATGGTCTGGTGAATTCATTCGATATAATGAATATCAAACATTGTGCACACACAGCACAATGCACTAGAGATGTGATTTGTCTCATGTATTGAAGGCATTTGTTGTTTGTCATGCTAGTACATCACTAGAGGTAATGTTGTGAGCATTCAACTAGGTCCACTCACAAAACCATGTCACCTAAGGTTGGAACTCATTTTTTTCCCATCTACCCCAATCTATATCTGCAGCCGAGCTTCAGTGTTCGCGTTTCCACTTGCCATGGTGAAGTTTCCCCCTGAGGTACAGCCTTTCGAAATCTTTCATCAGACCTTACCACCTACTTGGCAACTTGATCGGCAAAAAGCTCGGCAAACTTCATGGGTGATTCCCATCCACCAAACTGACCATTGGAATGAACAGATGCCACTGAAGCTACTGGAAGACCAAAAATGAAAGAGCTGGAAATTTGGTACTGAAAGCATCCGTTTCAGTTTTCTCTACTTTATTACCCCCCCGGAAGTGTAACAGCTCGCCCCTTCAAAATGATGGTTAAAAGTTAAAACGTGATCCTTTCCTTTTGGGAATGGTAGTTTTTTCAGGGGCGAGCCGTTAAACTTCCAGGGGGTTAGCCAGTGAAGTGAAAAATCTCAACAAAAACTTTGAGCAAAACAATCTCAGCCTGCCACACCTACGATAGCTTCCATGGTAAATTCAAGGTGGTCCATCCCAAATCCACCCAAAAAAAATACATGATGGTTTTGTAGGAGACAAACATTTTGCTAAGAAAAAAAGGTGTCCCTCAGTCTACCAAGAATTTTCAGAGCTTGGTCCAAAGTGCTTTTCGAATGGATTGAGGTGCCAGTTCCCCGACGCGTTGTACCTGGCATTTTCATCTCTATCTCTTGAGTCCTTCTTTTTAATCATAGTGGCCACCATCATGCGTGCCCTCACGATCATTGCCATCGAGTCCGTGCTTGGGCAGTGATGTCTTGAAGAGATGAAAAAGGGAACGGGTCGAAGGACAACCAAACCATGAAAACTTGGGATTGCAAGATGAATGGTTCATAGATGAGTTTTGTCCTGCATGGACAGCAAAATCATAGATCTTTTTCTGTTTTTTTTTCCGAAGTAGACAGTGGAAGATGTTTCAATTCTGGCTTCATCATGCTGGATTGAAAGTCCTGTTTGTGAGAGGGCGAACCTCGTGAACCCGACTTTGCGGGAGGTGAACCATTGGATCATTGACTGTAGAATACAACAAACAAGTGCAAGAGTTATGTTCAAGCTATTAATATGTGTAGAAACATATGCTAAGTGGTGGCTTGTCCCACCCTCTCATCCTAAGGCTTATGCTGATAAGCCCTACTCGGTGGATGAGGTGGAGCAAAAATGGAGTCCCTGCTGTTGAAAAACCATGATTCCGGATATCATGTGGACACAAGGCATGGAGTGATCATTGAATCATTGTGCATATAGTTCTTATACTTAATACAAAGTAATATGAAATACTTTGCGAAACAGTCAGATATTCAGCACTCATACAGAACACATGATAAATTTCTTTCGTGGGTATACTTATACTTTGCACGTATACTTATACTTTGCACTGTGAGGGGCTACCTCAAGTATGCTGACCCTTCCTGGACTTACCCCCAAAGTTGATCCATGTGTCAGAGGCTGTGGTAATTCTATTAACGAATCCGGCCAATTGATTAGTATCCTTTTTAGATAATCATTGTGATGACATTTTTTTTGGTTGTTGCTTTTGTTTCATGTTTTGGTTTGTGTATAAATATATATATATATATATATACATGTACGCACTAGAATAGCTAGGAAAAGGAAACTCTTTCACACTTTACACACCATCTGTTTTGGGGTTGCATGTTTATGTACACATCCAAGTATGGATTAAACATAGATACATATACCATAAGGAACATCACCCCATACGTTTGACCATATAGATTTCAACACAACATCTCCAGGATATGTCCTCTTTGGGCTTGGCTACCTTGCTTGGTGGTGTCGTGGGTGGTGTGCCTATGAATGCCACCAGTGCCATGACGGATCTAGTCAAGGAAGGTACTAAGGCCGATACCAGAACGGCCTGGTTTACAGTGCCTCAGATGCGTTGAGACAGATGGTGTGAGACAGATGGTGTTGAGCCATCAATGGAGACACCTTCGTTTCTTGAACCACCCAGTGACAACTACGATGAGGGAAAGTGTTGTTTAAAAGGTATGCCTGCAGAATAAGTTCTCAACATCTATGAAGCTATCTTGAAGCAAACATCGTGAGTGAGAAAGCGGCAAACACCAATAAGATGATCTATGTTTCACAATTGGGTTGCTTCAATTGGCAGTTGACTCGTTTTTTTTTGTCCGGGTAAGCCTATTCAAAGAAACCCGGCCAACCACCAATTATATAACCATTGCTTGGTCCTTGGTGCGAGTTGGCAACTGGCAGATCCCTTCTACGGGCCAAAAATGTTTTTCGGTCAAATCCTCCCCCAAAGTACACGAATCTTAGGGTTCTGGAGAACAATGAAAAATTCCTGATCTCTAGGTTGATTTTAATATACCCTTGAACAGTGGAAGTGAAGGTCAATAGCTTCCCCAAGCAAAAAAGGAAGATAGTATATATATATATTACATTTATATTAAATATCTATATAGAATATATATAATATATATATATATATATCATATGATATATATGTATGTATATGATATAATATATATAATGTACATATTCCTGGTGGTGAAGGGTACATCCCAATCAATATTTAGGCCTTCAAAACAGCAAAAATCTGTCCACTTTTCCGGGTTTCAGGTGCTCATCATCACATTTTTGCACTTGGCAATGCACCTGGGCAGCGTTTGAAACTTGAGAAATGGGGTGATGGGGTGATACATCACCCAGAAAATGCTATAGAGGTATGGTATAGTATTATGTACTATGAATATACATATGAAATATATGTATGTATGTATAGATAGATATATATATATATGCGCGTATGATATATTCACATGTTATACATTTGGTGATGCATGAACAGGAGTGATTCTTGAGGAAGGTGTCACACATGAACATGGTGAAGGTGAGGTAACAAAGGGCCGCCGGTGGTCATACAGCAGGTGGAAACTAACATGATGAGAACATGGATAAAAACAAACATGTTGCATGCAAACACGCAAACACACACAAGAGAACTCACGAAACTATATACATATATGCATACATGTATATATATATATATGCATATATTATAAGCCATGTTGGGACTGAGGGGATATGACTGGATAGTTACAGTTCTAAATCTATCTTTCATTTTATTGGGGGGGGCCTTTCTGGGGATGGTTGCTCAACACACCTTGCAGGTGGGGCTCCGGAATTCCTCTCACCGACTATCTCCCGAGATTCCTCTTGGGAGGTCTTTTGATGCAGATGCTTGACACGATTTCTGATGAGATGATCAATCTATCCATGCTTTAACAGTGGCGTGTTTTTTAAAAGTGGTTTATTTGATGATTTAAATTTGTTGTTTTACTAGTTGTGCTTGTGTCGCTTCGTTGATTTGGTTGATGCCATGTTGGTGCCAACGTTTTTTCAGGATGGGTGGTGGCATGTTGATGGACTGGGCTGTCCTGATTGGCTGGCGACTTCAAAGGAACTCGTGGATGGTTATGGTTAATGTAGAAAGTTGAAAGCTTTGATAGGTATTTTTTAGTTGTAATAACCACCCATATATGACTATAGGTTGTGTTTGTTTCCATGTTTTTTTAATTTTCACCCCTACTTGGGGAAATCATCCAATTTGACGATCATATTTTTCAGATGGGTTGGTTCAACCACCACCTAGATGATTATTTTTGTTGGAAGCTACAAAATTCCAATGGTATATGACTAGCCGTACTTTCGAGAATTTGATGGCAAGGCGAAGGAGAATGGCCATGAGATAAGGCGAAGGTGCTTTTACAAAAGAAATGGGGTCCCGAATTGTATATTTTCAAAGCCCTGCCGACATTATCATTACCCTCCAGGGAATTAACATATCCCACCTTGGGAAAAGGAAAATCATCTTCAAAATGCCATTTTTGGGGATATGTTAGTTCCCTGGAGGGTAGTATCCAAGAGTCTTTGAGAAGCTCTGCCTAAGACTGTATATACCAAGGTATGGCTGTTTGTTTTTCTTCAGCGCTTTGGAATTAACCAGCCAAACTCAAATGAAAAGGTTTGACGTGGTCATTTTTTTTTGGCAGGCCATACCATACACTCAGCTCACAATCATACACTGGAAGAAACAGGATATGATGATATTAAACCTTCCAAACCTCTCCAACCCAAACCCATTCACTCCATGATTCTCCTTGTGGTCACTGGCATCCTGACATTTGAACACATCAAAACGTTTCAAACGTTTCGCTTTTCAGGAGTGGAAAGCTGGTCATTTGGGGCATGATTTTGACAAGCCTTGTTACTGATATGACTATTGGCATTGCCTGCGGGACAGTGGCTGCCTTGTGCTTTGTGATTGTCCGATTTTCCAAATTGGAGGTCAGAAACATATGTGGGAGATGCGGCGGGGAGGTGCCGGGAGATGTGTTGTTTCCTAGGAGAAACGCCGCCTTTGTTGGAAAACAGCTGTGACTTGTGGCAAGACTATACCCCTGAAGATTAACATGGAACATAATCACAGAAGTTTGGAAGATCATTTTCCTTTCTAAATGGGTGATGGCTGTAGGTTCCAGCCGTTCGTCTTCCAGGGTGTAACCCAAATTATGCCATGGCAAAACGGATGTAGAGGAGCTGCTTCTGATTAACTGCCCCAAAGATCTGCCAGGAAACGTCTGAAAAGCTGGCAAAAACCAATAACAATTTTGACAGAAGGCTCCAGTGATTTTGATGAATCCTTTCTTGTAGTATTCAGATGAAACAGTAGATCTTGCAAATGGCCATGACTGGAATTTCCTTGCAAGTTGTTCTGGAGAACTTTATTCGCCTTGAGGTCTTGAAATACCATGTTTGTGGCCGCTTGACTGCATATTTCCTTGACCATGGCTACAACCTTTAACTGAAGCGAGCTGAGGTGTCCATTTCCGTTCTGGAGAGTTGTACAGTAGTGGGCAGCGTGCCATCTTAAAGAAGTACGGAGACCAGACTGAGGTGGATTGATTGATTTTTGGGCGTCGGGATTTGGGGAAAAAGTTGAAGAGTCCAGGGGTGGGGGGTGGATTGGCTGGCTGCTTGCAATGTATAGCTTGGATATATATATATATGTATATATGAGGATTGATTGAGCTTTGAGTGGATGATCGATGGAATAAAGTAGTGGTAGGATTTACAGATGTTTTTCCATTGAATCAAATGGAGCACGCATCAGCCTTCCAAGCAACGGGTGCTTGTACTGTCACTCAAAGTTTGCAGCATCATGATCAGGTGCATTTACAATTGGAAGTTCCGCTCACATTCCACTCTTCCAAAGTCGATGTTTTCACCTGATTTCCACTTTTTGGGATGTCTCAGAATTAGAATCTCACCCCACTAAAAAAAACCTATCTGGTCATATTTTTTGACAACTTCCGTATCCTCTCAGACACCAACCTCAAAAATATTCACCGCTGGGTGCGGTTCTCGACGAAACGAACCAACGACTGCCAGGTGGTCGGCCTCACTGGCTTTGTTTTTGAGGGTGTGGCTATCTCTTTGGCCTTGTACTTGAAGGAAGCAATTCAACATCCAGATGGTGAACGACCAAAAATGTGCCCGGGAAAACTACCTGCGGAATCGTAGTTGTATTGTTGTTGATTTTCAACAATGAAGATAGAGATGTGGAGAGATTGGGTTGAAAAGAGATGTGAATGTTTAATCATGTTCATGTTGTTGTCTTTGATGATGATGATGAGGATGACATTGACAATGTTTGTGGCCATCATCCAGCTACTACTTCCGGTTGATTTGGATTGAGGTTGATTATCGACTGCGCGGCATGCCAAGGGATCAACGACTCTGCGATGTCACACTTGGCCAAAGTAGCACAAGATTGCAGAGACAAAGGCATCAATTTGAGAACAATCGTCAAAGGAACCAGGAGTTGTTTGATCACTGCTTTGAATGATTTTGATTGAATTTTGTACGTTAAATATTTGGAACTGTATCTATTGACATAGTTAGATATACATTTACATTTTGCATGCCTACATGAACCTGTGATAGCTGAATCGTTGGGGGTTTTTACTTGATCACCAGAGATTTCACTGATAGGACGCATGGATCACCCCGATCTATCAAACAGACATCTTGATGACTAAATGTTGTACTCGGGATATCTGAAAACTGTATGCATATGAAATTTTGTACAGCAAGACTATGCTGGAGGAGATATAAAATGGAATTGGAATATCAGTAAAAGCAATTGGAACCAAGTACTGAAGATTATATGATATTCTCTGGCTGAGCATAATTACAGCAGATGGATTTTGAATAGATTATTCAGTCATTATGTAAGTATGTACTGTACATCAATGATCCTGTACATGAATATACTTTTAAAAACTTACATGGCCACCTGGATACTATCAGATCAATGAAGTCCTTTCCATGCCCAAGTGGGACATGGACATGTCAGGTGTCCAGCTGGTTTTTTGCAGTTTGAGTCCTTATGATGAGGAGACTTTGGGGTGTCGTTGCACCACTGAACAACAAAACTGCTATCGATTTTACCAACTTCTCCCCAAACATGTAGTGGTACCGGGTTACAATACCAATACGCGCAAAAATCACATGTTGAGTATTTGGGATGGCAAAGTATTGTTGATGGACAAAACTTCTGTAGATAAAACAACTTGAGATGCTTACAAAAACCTTTGTGAATCATTTTGGATTTTCATCACCAGAGTTTGTCCATCAACAGTATATAAGAACACAACATACACACACACAACCCCTCAGGTCGCATTGGGTCAGGCAATCTTTCAAATCAGATATGAAAATGACGTTGCCTGTTGGCATGTTACCAAAAAGGAGGGTTGGGGTTGGGGTGTTTCAAAGGTGTATTTGAAGCACAGTTTAGTGAGTCATTTCAACAATCACCAAGAATTATTCGCGGGGAAACTGACATGACAATGGAAAAACAACCATTTGAAGATGATAAGATGTATCTTCCATTAAACATGGTGATTGTCCGTTGCCGTGTTAGTTTGCAATTTGCCGAAGCACAACAGGATCTGTTGCGAAGTTGGGCACTGGAAGATAATTTTGGTTGTACCCTGGCGTGGCAGATTGGAGAAGAACGTTGGTATCCCCCAGTTTCCAGTTTCCCATGGAAAACCTGAAAACGAAAGGAATGCCAACTTCGGTAAGTGGGAAAATGCACCAAATGATCCAGTATTTTCGTGTGAAGATGTGTGAAAGATTAAAACATATTTAAATATATTCCGATAGACTTTCAGGCATACGATGAAGAAGGCCTTCTGCCAAATTCATGACGAATGGCTCGAAGTTGACATGTGACACATGTGTTTTGAAATCATACTTCCACTTGTGGAAGTCGCCTCCTTGTCATCTTGGTCTAGGGTCGCTCCACTGCTTGTGTTTTACAACTCCATTTCCAACAAAGACTTTAGTTTTACCTTGTGTTTCCAACAGTCCATTTTTGTAATTAGGGGTGGCTCTTTCGTTGTTGTTTCATTGTACATTGCAGATTGCATAGTAAGGTTGTGTTTCTATGTTAATGCGTTTCCTGCTTTAACCACTTTTTCTTCAGGTTGTTGGCCCATCACCCCATCACCCCAATGCACTGGAACAGTGAGGTCGCATCGTTCCCTCGGTGACGCAAGCCCTGAGCGAAGCGGAACGACAAACCTTGGCGGAAATGCTGCAACCCGTGACGCCTGTTGTGAGGTCCGGCCGCGAAGATCGGGAGCGGAGTTTTTGGAGTTTTTGGAGCTAAGGATAGAATAGACCCAATTTTTTTTAGCTTACTAATTTTTGGGGGTTGCTAAATTTGGAGGCCTTTGAATTTTTCCCACACAATTGCAACAGTTTTGGTTGGAAATTGTTGGATTCTTTGGGGATTGCCAGGAATGGAGTTTGGGGGGTTTTCGAAAAGGTATGTTCCACTCCAACCAAGCAAGATTGACTTCAGTTTCAAAGAACATGATCGACATTTAGCAGCCACTGAAAGTATGACCATTCTGGAGAGTATTTTGCCAAACGTGTCTTCACTTTAATCTCGGAATATGTAACAGTATAAATATTGTAGTAACCTCAGAATATGTACTGTAGTTTCTGTATATATAGTTTAATTTCTTTTTCCTCAAACCTTCCTGATGATGATTATACCGTGGATAATTGTTACTCTCCGGTCACCGTTAGTTTCATCCTCATCCTTCGAGGTGAAACATCACCCATTTTCGCAACCTTGGCCCCAGACAGGACCACGGACGAGCGCACAAAAATTCATGCGTTGACCCGGTGGTTGGGCCCTGAAAATGCAAAAGATTTGCTTAGCAACTAGGCTCAAAGATAAAGAGTTGCAAATTTTCGATGCGGTTGAGTTTTGACGAGTTTGGCATGGTTTATCATGTTTATCAGACTTCTGAAAAGACCAACAGTTATATATAAATATGATTAGTTATTTTTTGTATATACATATTAAAGATATCAAGATCATGTTGTTCTCTACACCTATCACATGGGTTTTTGGGAATTTTGTGTGCTTATACCTCGGCACATTCCGAGGTATTGGAACTTGGTATGAAGTTAATGAACTTCAAGAGATCACCTGCCAGGATGAAGTGATGACCAATGCCTCCCGGTGATCCAAAAAATGCATGGGAAGGATGGGTAGGACATCACTTGTTCAATGGAACGAATGGGATGAGATGGAAAGGTGAAGAAACAAAAGTGTTGAATAGGAGATGGTCGCGTAAAGATATAGATAAGGTTAACACAAAGTCTGATTAGTTCCAAAATAAACTGGAGTCAAGATGTTCAGCTCACATCCCACCAACACCGTTTCAGATGTCATTTTTTTGGAAGTCACCTCTCCTACGTTCACCTGTTCCAGATCCTTTTGTTGGCCTATATTATTCACGTTGAGGCTTTCCTTTACCAGCACCATCTCCCCACTTTGGATGTTTTTGAGGTCTTCCTTGCTGTGCCTGGCCTTTCTGATGTGAAGATGGAAGTGCAGACGGGGACACAGAACCGACCTGCGATGTTGTTGCGGACCGCACAGGGTGCAGTTTGTCCTGCTGAAGCATTGATCGGAAGTCATTGTCGAGCCTTGGATCAACATGGACGTTTTGTTTCTTGAGGAAGGGGGATTCACTATGGCACGGAGGGACATCCTACATAACCTGGCATAACCTGGCTTAGAAAATATTGGTACTGTAGTGTATGTGTCGCCAGCCGAGGTGTATAGAGGTGTATCATATGGTTAACAAGATGAGGCAAATGAGCATGCTATTCCTTCGGCATTTTACAGCTGAGCGAAACAGGGTGATTTTTAGATAAATTTCACCAGATATATGCACAATGCCTGGATGTTTCGCCCCCTTGTAATGTATAATTTATGTACATATCATTTTTTTGGTATCATTTATGAGATCTTATGCAGTACCATATATATATATTACATCTATAGCTTATGTATATATAAATTATAATATATATATATATACGGAACGTATGTATATTATACGCACATGTTACACGTGCATAAATATCATCCAGTTTGACGCCAGTTTGGTGCAAAGTTTCAGGTGGAAAATGGATTGCTGTGGAGCGGTCCATCGGTTTGATGATTCCAGAAATCCAACTGCTGAAGGAGGACACGGTTTTTATGGTGGACAACTCCAGGTGAATTGATATCCCTTTAAACGAAAACTTGCGGACATTTGGGCATTTATCTAAAACCAATAAAAAAACAATAGAAAAAAAGACTATGGGAAACAAGTTCAGTATGTGTGTCCTAATTTTTCTAGATGTTTCTATTCCGTTTTTATCATGATCCTAAAGTAGATAGACTGTTCGTAAGGCCAGGCTTGTTTGTTTGCCCGGCTGGCCGGCTTGAACCAATTTGAAAATCTGGTGGTGTAGTATCTCCTTGATGGTGCAGAACCACCAGGCCCCCAAACCATAGCTTGACAAAAACGGCAACGTGATGATGTGGGCTGGCCTTGTTGGGTTTGGGCAAATGAAGGCTCCTGTGGTGTATTCTTCCAATTGGATCGTTTCAGCTTGGGGTATACAACAATGGCATGAGCTATCCATGCCTAGTTCAAGTTCAGTGCATCCTAGCACATTGCCCAGCTGAAAGTGAGTGAGAGAGGGTGCTGCAGCACTTGGTGCGCTTGGATCCACTGACTCAACTGCATAGTCTATCTAATATCTATTCCTGCTTGTTCATAAAGTCAATTCATGGAAATTGTTGGAAGTTTCCCTCCTTCTCACGAAGCCTCCTCCATCTCTTACCAGAAAACCAGGAGACACGAGGTGCATTGTTAACCTTGGGTCTTCACCAACAGCTACTTGAATCAGATCAGTTATCGGCCATGTATACCTTGAGCAAAGGTGGTGGTTGGCGAGGCGACTGGTTGCGCAGTGGCCGTTGGCAATTCACTGGACTTGCCACAACTACATGAACATCACTGTGAAACCAAGATGTTGGTATCATTTTTTTTGGCTTGGGTATGAAAGGATTTTGGAAAATAAGAGAACATATTTCTGATATTTCAACTTTCAGAATTGGTGTAATTACTCTAGTTACTTATGTTGCAGGTATGCGCAGAAAGTTTAGTTTGATTCTCCCTGCGACTAGGGAAGTGGATAAGCGGGGAGAGTGGGGCACCATAGCTTCAAGCACCAGCGCCGGTGGTTTTAGAGAGTGCAGATGCTATCTCTCGACGACATCAGTAGGAAATGATGTTTGACTAGGATTTGACTTTGGCCAAATTAGATTGTGCAAAGTCCATTCATTATGTTTTGATTGATGTACCACTATCACCTACTATTGTACTGAGTAATGACTACTACTTTATTTGTACATGTGCAGACATTTCTACATGTAGACCATTGATTACACTGTATTTTGCTCTTGCACTTGAACTTAGCAGTCATTGTCATAAACGTCATTATAACTTTCGTTATCATCATCATCATCATCATCATCATCATCATCATCTTCTTCTTCTTCATCATCATCGTTTCTTCGTCTGATTCTTCGATTCTTCGTGGTTATGATTATGTTCAATATCATTGCCATTGTCATTGTCAATATCCATTAGTACTGCATGATGCTTGTTGATACCATCTTTAAGATATCTGGTTTTCACCTAGTCAAACCTTTGCTGCTACCAACAGCCCTTGACACCTGAGCAGAAACAACTGAAAATAAAATAGGCCATCCCAAAAACCCAACAGGAAAGTAGTCTCTCAACTTCCAACCACTAATTTTCAAGGGCTATATTAGTTTCAGGGAGGGGCCAGCTTTTCAAAGCCTAGAATCTGAAAAAAATCCACTGCAGCTTTTCTGACTATCCTGGAAGTTTACCGGATAAGCTTATGACGTCCATGGATGTCATGACATCGGTTTTTGCGCCAGGTGTGACCTTTGATGCCAAGACGAGCAAACGCCTCTCAAAAGCTTTAGGTCGCTTGTTCCGAATTTGTAACTCTTGCGCCACTAGGAGCTGTTGATGTTGACTTTGAATCCCAAAAACGACTGCGATAACATGAGTCAACTGCTTGATCTTCGATTCAGCATGATTTCCGGCAAGTGTGACGGTCCAAATTGTCGAGTGGGAACAGGTAACTTCGGTCCGCGCAAGCGCTCGAGCTACAACAAGCGGCAAAGCTACACACGTGTTGGCAGCAAGTGGCTTGGTGATGCGGAACATTTTCCATTCATGTCCGCAACCCATCAACCCATCAGCAGATGAACAGACATCAATACATTGACATATTTATCAATTTTTGCGGTCATGTATACATATATGTATATCCACAATAACATACAAAAAGACACATGATGTTCATCCGATGTATCACATTCTCGAGGCATTCACTGCAATCTTTTGATGTCGATGACATTAAAAATTATTGATAGTGGCGTTTCATACAAATTTGCGAGCTAGAGAACTTCATTATTCTCAAGAATGACTATGTAGATACACACGAGAAATGAAGAAATCTTTGGTTGTTCGGGTGAAAAAAAAGCACTCCCCAAGTTTAACATGGAACCTAAAAATGATGGTTTCAAAAGGATGTACTATTTGAGGGTGTCATTTTCAGGTTCCATCTTAAGCTTTGGGAGGGTAGGTGAGATAATACTACCCAGTTACATGGGTATATAATAAGCAGCTATGAGGATCCCTATTAACCCAAGCAGGTACAATAGAATGTAACAAGGTTTTTTGTGTTACTCACATGGACATGTTTCGTCTACAAGTCGATTCATCGCTCACCTGTCCGATTCGTGCGTTTCGGGGGGGGTGATGAAATTCAGGCCCCTCCTATTGCAAGGTGACGTTTTTTGGGGGGCAAATTGGTACTACTCTCATTTTTTTTGGGAAGAACATGATTAAGATTTTCAGACGGAGCCGGGTGCAAGTTTCTGCATCCAAAGATGCTCCACAAATCTGCATGCTTTGGTCATGGGTCCGCCAGCTCGGCCGGCCGCTCTCTGAGGGACAGCTGCTTAGAATTAGGAAAGCATGAACATCTTCAATGGACAGGTTTGTATGATCAATTTCCAATTACGAAGTGATCTTTAAAGCCTGTTGAGTTGAAGGGAGCGGAGTTTATTTCTGCAGGTTGCAGCCAGATGCTGCTGTACCCATTACTTCAAGCAGAAGCATGCGATTGAGTAGCTATGATGCTGATGGCAATATTGCAGTGGCTGCAGTTTTAGACTTCCAAAGGTTCCTTGAACACTGAACAAGAAGTTGACCATTGAACCCTTTTACTCATGCAGTTGCATTTTGAAGATGTGGTATATATAATATAGCTCAAGATGAAGATACAAAAATCATGTACTGTAATTGACAGTACTGTTTTTTTGCCAAGATCATGGGATCGAATAGTTCAAAGCAGTGAGAAGATCGACCCATCAGTCGACGACCACAATGGGAGAGCTCCAGAGAGATTGGACCTTCGGTCGTTGGGTTGGTACTATCAATTCGAAGGCACATGTTTTGTTCTCGCCAGTGCTTAAAGAATTAAAGAAAAACACCAATCATGAGGAAGCTTGTGACAAGTGAAAACAACAAAAACCACTCGAAGGGTGATGAGTTTTTCCCGTGTTTTCCCGTGCGATCTGAGGTTTGTGTCAGATTCGGGACGTCTCAGCGTGGAGTTTGATGAAGAAACCAGTCATCCAGCGGAAGCTCCTGAGGAGCTTGGGGGGATCACTGGGAGGATTTCATGTGAGTGATCAGTTTAATGTTGTTTTGTTAGTTCACACTGAGGTTATTGTTCTTCTACTATCTACCAACTGACAATCTAATTATATACATATATATATATATATATTTATAAGGATTGATAACAAGTCATCATTTCAAAGCATTTTTATTCACCAAGCAGTATCAGTCTAACCAATAGTAGAATGTAACAAGGGTCGTGATCATTCTTAGGGAGTGATTTGGAGCTAAAACCACTTTTGGAAGTACCGAAATGTAGTTTCTAAATGGTCAAGATGTAGACAGCCAAAAGGAAGACTTGTCGTTGTTTCTTTCGAAACACTTTGTATACACATGGATAGTGGACTCACAAGTACGTTGTTGCAAGTAGTTTCACCACCGGCACCTTTTTTTGTTGTGGTTGATTTGAGATATCTTTAACTTTCCATCTTCGTTTGAACCTGGCTCAGATACACAGAAAGCTTACCTTCCGAAGGTTTGAAAAGATGGAACACCGAAATGGTTTGTAGGGAAGGTGTCCAACTTGTAAGGACAAAGGAAGTACCTTCAAGCTCCTGCTTAGTTGTTCTAAAGGATCTTTTCACGGCACTGTACTGTTGATGGAAAAAATCCCAAGGCCAACCACCTGACATGTATGAAACCTTGTAAATTATGGTATATTTACCATATCAACTGGTTAGCCGGATTTTTTACCATCAACAGTATGTCTTTCATCCTCAAACCTTTAAACTCTAAAAGGCTTCCCAGCTTTCACAGAGAAAAACCAGGCGAACGGGCCGAACATGATGATGAATCGCTATTCTGTCAGTGCAAACCTCAACAAACTCGGGTCAAAAACTCCAATTGGTGACTTACTCTTCATTTCTGATGAGAACGATTGATTGCTTTGAGACAAAAAAAAGGTTGGGCAACTTGGGGGGTTTGCTGCCTGATAAAAATGGTTCGAAAAACTCGGAGAAAGGAGGAACAAGTGTTTGAGTTTACGGCCTTTTTTGATGGGTGTACTTCAAATATGCGAGAGGTTGGTGGGAATTATCGTTGGATTATGTTGTACCTATAGATTGTGCGATCCACAGTCCATGGAGCTAGAGCTTCCTGGAAGGTGTCCATCTTTGCAGGATGTGGTTTTAGTGGTGAACTCGGATTGATGGGGCTAGCAGTTCTATATTTATATGATATGCATCAGGGTTGCTAAGACTGGAATAGGTAAAAGTGTTCCTAATAATTTAATATTCAATCAAGTTGTTCCTAAGATTAGTCGAAACTACTTAGTCAGTAAGAACAGCTGTTCAGACAAGGCAACCATTGTTGTCTTCGACTTCTAAAATACTTGGCCAAAAGCGAATAGTAATCCCTTTCTCTTTGTTTTTGTTGGACCATCTTCAAAGACGTTTTTGGTCAAGCCATTGATTCTGCCAAACATTTTCCTCTCACAGCTCGTAGACCGATCATGTCAGATCATTCCTAGTCGCTATCGAACCGAAAAACCTTACGGTTCCACGATGTCTTTCACTGCGTCCCTTGTGGGTTCCCTCATTGCCATGGCCTCGTTGCCTGCAGCTTTACATCTTCGTACATCAGTTGAACAGCTTCACAATGAGACGATAGCTTTCAATGCTTCAAATGGATATGCTCCGCCTCCACATGCACATCATTATAGGTTTCTGGGTGGCGGTTTCAAAGATTTTTGGAATTTTCATCCCGCAAAAAAAAGGGGGAAATGATCCAAATTTGATGACTATATTTTTTCAATTTGGGGGGCTCAACCACCAAGCAACAAGCCTAGGTTTGTTGCAACCACCACACGATATGGCACGAATCCAGAAACAGCTTGCGGATTAGATTCTGGAGCATTAGTTCGAGGCACTGGTTGCCTGGCTTTGGTGAATCATAGATCTTGTGGATCGGTATCCCCCCGGTATCCATCATTCAAAATCCCTAGCAATCCATCCGCATATTTCTGGTTTTTGTATATTAGTATCCACCAACTGTAACCTCAGCCCCACCAACCTTCACCTCAAACAGCAAAAAGGTTATCTTGCAGTTGCTTCGGCAGAAGCGATGCAAAGCGGATGTTGTAGATGTAATCGAAATGGAGGTGGAGGAGCTACTGCTAGCATGGGTTGCGGTGCTTGTGGCAAGGGTCGATTTATTCGTCAACTGCCACGTGGATTTAAGTGCCTTGGAGATGGAGATGACTGTTTATTGTGGGGATGTTATGCTTAGTGAACTCATGGTGTTTGCCCTACATATTAGAATGTTGACCCAGAATCTGTGTATAGATATACATATCATATATGTATATATATATGTATATATATGTTATAGTTTGCATTCTTTAAAATATATGAAACATGCACATCCCATGATGTAATGGCATATCACACCCAATGGAATGTCCGGATGCTACGCAAGTTGTCAAAAGGACCCATCCAAAGGCTAAAAAGTCTCACAATTTGGATCTTGAAAAAGCTGGAGCAGGTTTTAAAAGGGATTGTCAAAATGCTTTTCTGAAATTGGTAGGCAAAATTTCGAAGCAGTTGCTGACAAAAGACTCTACAATCTACATATATTTAGTCCAAACATAAACTTCACATTTTGATACGCAGTACTAAGAGGCATGCCTTAAAGATACCGGAATTTTAATCTCCAAATTGGAGTATTTCAAACACACCTCCGTCTGTCAGAAACCTCGCAGCATTCGAGGATTTGGACATCAGAGTCCAAGGCAATTTTCCACAAAGAGTACAAGTTTGTGGTGGTGGACATTTGTCCTCACTCTAACAATCAAATGTGGTGCCCTAAACATTCTGGACAAAAAAATGACTTCGGAGTGCACAACCATTTCGACTTTGCCACTGTGCCGGCAGATTTTGACAATTATTACTTTGAGTTCACGCCTGAACCTTGTGATCATGAGATGAAATCAAGGCTAGCTCGCATGTCCAGCTGCCATTTAGCTTGAGGCTTAAACAGCTCATGCGTTTCCGCTGCGCGGTTGAAAAAACGGTGCGGTTTTCTCCTGGTTTGGCAGCTTCAGGAGCTGGGGATGAGGTTTCGGTTTCCGTTAAAAACAAGGGGGAGCTCAACAAAAATCAATGGAGGTATATAAATGTTTTTTTACATCC
Source organism: Breviolum minutum Mf 1.05b.01 (assembly GCA_000507305.1). NCBI lineage: Eukaryota > Dinophyceae > Suessiales > Symbiodiniaceae > Breviolum > Breviolum minutum. Next base: position 180,244 of record DF239229.1, on the reverse strand, counting down.
ATACTCAACCAATATGGTCATATAATATGATTGGGTTTTTCCTGCTTGGTTTTCTTTGATCTCTTAGGACTCCAAGGATTTCTGCCTAGGATCGGCGGCGGCCAAACCCACCCGAATGAATTTTTCCGTTGGTGGACCCATGGCCAGGGCGGAAGGCCTTAGGCCCGCGGTACATTGAGTTCCATCCCACACTGCCCATTGCCTACGTGGTCGGGGAGCCCTGGATCCAGGGTGTGGCGACATCAGTTTTTTGTTGGAAGTGGTGAAGGGTCATTTGATGTTCTTTCAGAAACACACACACACACACACTTATTTACATCTTATTTACACCAAATCTTGTTGCAGTACTTCAAAATGAAAGGTTGTGACTTCCTGGTATCTGTATGTAATTAGATACAACATCATAGCTTCGCACATGAATTTTTTTATCAGTGAAACCTTTATCCTTATAGACATGTTGGCTACTTCTATCCTTTGCTCAGCGCCCCAAGAACTCCAAGGTCAACGAGCTTGCTTCAGACATATCTGTCTTTGAATTTGACATGGCTGCTGCAGAGGCGATAAAATGAGCCCAAAACTTGAGAGTTGGGAAGTTTTTGTTCCCTTTCCTGTTGGTTTTAAGCGGACAGTTTTGTTTTTTTTGCTTTGAGATAGTAGGAGGCAATGGCTCCCAGACTTTGATGAAATGGTTTCGCTTGGAGTGTTTCCATTTTCAGCTAAAAAGGAATGCATAGTACATGAAAGAAGATTGATTGCTAATTGCAATGTATTTTTTTTTCAGCTGATGACATTGTAGACCATTGTCTAGTGGCTAGAGTCATGGCTTTGCAGAGATCAGTTTCTATTGGATGAGAGTAGTTGGTGATACAAGTACAGCAGGAATTGGATCATGTTCTATTCGATCATTGTTGATCTTGGGTCACAAAGTGAAAATGCACGTCTCACGGAACAATTGAAATCCTTGTCTGCAAAGCATTGACCCGAAATTGGACAATAATGTTAAAAACGACACGTGTCCGTGCTTCTGTTTGTTCCATGTGATGCAATGGTTGGTGAACTCATCACCCCAAGCATCATAGTCTTCGACATGCCAGGCAATCATCAAAGGAGGAAAGGATTGCAAGGATGTGTGGGAACTCAAATCTTAAACCAGCAACTTCCTACCGTGGTGGGCAGTATAGAGACTCGCAGAGCAATCTGTAGTTCTGTTACACATTTTGCAGATTCTCCAGAAATCAACATAGATTATAAGTCATGTCATATCATCATTATCATGGGGTGCCAAGGTTTTCCTGGAAAAGTCCAGTAGAGTCATAAGTTTGAACTTCAGAACTTTCTTAGATGTTTTATTTGTAACTTATTCGCCAATAAGGTTCTGGTTTGCATACTTGTTTGCATAGCAGTGGTTTCCTCTTCAATGGAAAGGTGGTAAATAACATAAGATCACCCAATCAACAGTTATACCACTTAATGTACATTGCCTTGTAGGAGTTGCATTCTACCTACCACCTTTAGAAGCAGACAAATCCAATTCGATTTTATCCCAACATGCATCGTTGCATGTTCCATTCAGATTAATTGAAGTTTGGCGTATCATTTTCCGAGCAAAGTTGTGTAGACATACACTGTTTGATCACCCCTGGCGGAAGCTGATCTTTTGCACTAAACATGATCCAGAAGCACGATCATCATGATATGAGCGAACATCAATCATTATCAATGTCAAGCAGGATCAAACAAAGTGAACAGACATTATGACTTCTAACACACAGGTATCATTGTCTCCAGAGTTCACAACCAGTGGGCATCACGAATAATCTTAAAGAAGCTAACTTCAAATTCAATGCAGCTCTTGATACCGCGGTGGAGGCCAAACCTACCCTACGCTTGGTGCAGTCGAAACCTCACTACAGTGAAAAGGAATGAGTCATGGGAGCAGTGAGATTGCATTGTCCAATTATGTATATTCATTCCAAATCCGTTTATAATACCTTTGACTATAGCATATTATAGCAACAGGGATCTAGGATGGTATGAAATTATACCAATTATAGATACACATTGAACCTGATCATATTGGAAACAGTGTTGACACCCTCCAACCGACTCAAATTGCCTAAGTCATTTTCATGTGAGGTATTGGTAAAATACCTGAAATCATCACTGGGAATCAACTCAACAATTCTCCAAAACGCAGATCCCAAATCAGCAAAAATCATCACAGAATTGAAGACATGTTGTACTATTCATAGATTGATTCACAAATTTGACCTAGAAAATCAGATGTTGTACCACACTTGTGATTAACAACTCATCTTGAAACTCAATTCCACAAGAATGAGGTCAGTGCGCACCATCCCTGATGCTTTTCCTGGAGCCGGGAAGCTCAAAAGTGATGGAATTTCTATAGGGAAAATTCATGAAAATTTCGGGGGTGCCAATCGTTCATTTTTCGGGGGGGGGGGGGCTGAGGTGTAGCCTAGGATGAAGAGCCCGGCCAAAAAATCAATCGGAAATGCTGTCTGATGATTTTTAGGATGGATTTTTTTCCAATGGGATAAACATTTCGAAACAGAAGTGGGTTCAACTTATAGAGGCACTCTTATATATATACCAGATAACATGAGTATCAATGTTACTGTTACTGGAAGAAATCCGGCTAACCAGTTGATAGGTTGTTTACCCCACTATGTACAGGGGTTTATACATCGCAGGTGGTGCAGGATTTCTTCCACCAACAGTAGGTTATGATGCGTTCATTGTTGAGAGAACCAACAGTAGGTTTAGCCTCCACCCGCTGTAGGAAGCGAATACCTGCGGTCGTGTGGCAGTACACTCCTCTGGGAACTTTGTACTGGTCTCGTCACTGGACCGGTGAGGAGTGAGGATCTGTTTTTTTTTGAGGACTTTGCAGGGAAGTAACATATCCCATTCAAAGGCAGTTGGGAAGATGATTTTCGCTTCCTCATTGGTGGGATATGTTAGTTTCCTGGACGGTGTATTTGGGTGATTATTTGCAGATCATCTAGTTGGGTTCCCCAAAACGAACACCTTCCAAAAATGATGATGAGAAGACGCTATTGAGCGAAACGGGATAGAACAAAGGCTACTGCTGCTTTGAGACTAGAACGCCAAGATCTTGCAATAGTGTATTGAGAAGAGTGGCAAATAGGAGAAATAGTCTCTTCATGTCTTTTGCAATACAACCAAGAAGAAGAACATGTTTTTGTTCTATCTTGTGACTTGTGCCGTTTTTTTTTGATTGGACATTTAACTTCTCAGTGGCTGTTGAATTAAGGGTGACGGGACCTCAAAGGGGGACTCTATAGGATGATTCCTAGCGGTACCGAGGAACCGTGGACATGATAGCATCACTGTCTTCCGCGTCTTTTGGCTGCAGGGCAACGGGGGGATCTGTATCCATCCAAGTGGGATGAAACCAGCTTACGGTTTCAGTGGAAATCTGCCATGAATTCTGCAAGAATGATCAAGCCTTCGATGGGTAGACCTGATACAGTTTAACTTGTAATTCAGCTCAATTCTTCAACACCCTTGGAAGATACTGACTTTGGACATCATTTTCAGGTTGCATCGTTGGGGGTGTAGCCAGTGTAGCTGCGGACATCCACGGAAGGTGAAACCTGTCCCGATGCTTTATACGCATACATATATAAATATACGTACACACATATTGATATATGTACGTATTTATGTATTTGTTTTTAGTTTATACAGATACATATTTAACATACATATTTAGATTAGGTATATAGCCCACTTTCTGCAAACCTGACACCATCTATTTGGGAAGATATGGCCCGGGCCCTTGCATCCATAGATATCATATTTGTTTTTGAACTAATACGTAATTCATATTTGTTGATTCCCAGCTTTTTCCAGGAGATTCTTCAAACGTCACCAACAAGCCACGTTCCCAACAGGTGCATTTCACACCTGGACACAAGGGCCTTTTATCTGTAGCTGTGACACAGCAGGGATCCTCGGAAGGCTTGGAGGTTGAGAGTCTTTTGGATTGAACTCATATGGTTGAACAAAATTCATCAAACTATAGTGACTCTTAGTTGAAACATGTCAAGATACTTTAATTATTAAATATACGTATATATATATATACTGTAGACTATCTCTTCTGCATATCATTTTTTTTTCAGGAATTTATCCATCAACTCTGACAGGAACCCTTTTTTTTAAAGCAAGTTGAAACTGAAGAACTTGGCCTTTCGACTGGTAGGATGTGAGCCTTGGAATCCCCGCACTTTTCTGGGTGGTTTGTCCCATTATTTTTTTTACGGTTTAACCAACCCAGGTGGGGGTTGTTTGGTATTTCTGAACCTTCAAGAGTGGCAACTCACATATTTTTTAAAATAATTTTCACCCCGAAAATTGAGGAAGATGAACCCATTTTGACGAATATTGTTCAAAGGGGTTGAAACTTGAAACCACCAACTAGTTGTTCTTTAACACTTTTGTTTTTGGGGTCTGTGTTGTAGATTATGAATCTCAATTTATCTTAATTTCAATGATTGTCACATTTTGAGAAGAACATATCTCAGAACCATAAATCTCGTTTTACAATGTCTTTCTTCAGTTTACATGGGTACTCACTTGTAGTTCTTGACAAATTCGAGATGAACAAACATCACTGAGATACAACCAGTGTAAAAAAATTGACCTTCAACTTCTCCACAGGTTTATATGTTCAGAGTATTTAAGCTAGGCACCAAGTCTGTTCCCCTCTTTTTCCAAGGTTTTTTCCACGTTTTTTTTCCCTAACTCTCAGGCATACACGTGGCGCCACCCCCAGGCTAGAGGAAATTGCCGGCAGAGCTAGCTGTACAATCTGACATCCAATTTCCTCATTGGTTTTCAAAAAGAATCATATAGAATGCTCAAGACTTTGACTCTATGACTATGTTATTTCCAGATTTATATGTGTGATTTACCATCTCTTCCAAACGCATCCAAAAGCAATTATTTGGGGCTCCAGTGACTGACCAGATTCAAACAGTGTCATAATCTATGTGTGTGTCCCACTCAAATAGCTTTTTGTTTGATTCAATTTTCAATGGACAACATCCAATCCCACAAATTTTCACCAAGGACTTCTCTTTGCCTTCACAGCTTTCAGTTTTCACGTTGGGATATGGAACCAGACAAGTCTTACCATTTGATCAATTTTCCTTGGAATTGTTTATTTCACAGGCACTTCCAGTTCGACAACTCTGGGCAATGGATGATTGCCGCCAACCAGGAGTAGGGTGTTTGTCATGGGATCAAGGAAGGGTGGCATGTTTTTGTTGGTTAACATCGTCGACCTGATGGATTTTACCATTGCTCCATGATGAATGTCTAGTGATATAATCTTTGTCAATGTGTGGGTGTGTTTGTCTTTACATTTCAACCATTTCTATTGTTTTCAAAACTTGAAGTTGTCGTAATATATAAAACTGTTGATGGAAGAAATCCTGCACCACCAAGGATGTATAAAACCCTGTAAATACTGGGAAATAAACCATCAACCTCAACTGGTGATCGCCGGATTTCTTCCATCAACAGTATGACTGAAGCAATTGGACTTTCGAAGCAAACAGGATTCTGATCACATCTCTGTATTTCGCTTCAATTTAGCCACCGGAAAGTTGGAGTTCACCGGGAACGAGTGCCTCAGATGGGAAAAAACTTGAAAAACTTGGAGGAAACGGACACCTGAAGTGAAAAGGAACATAATATGTTTGAGCTCGTTGAGGATTGAAAGCATGAATTTTAGGTGTCAATAATTTTTCTTAAAGCTACAGCTACCTAAAAATCTTTTTTTTTGTGGATTCCATGTAGTTTTCTGGGGTGTGTTTTGTGAAGATGCAACTTATGCCCTAATAGAATTTCCAGAAGTAAAAGACAGGGTGTTTGTCAACTGGATGTCAACTGGCATTTTTTTCGATACAGTGAGAGAGTCAAGGGGAGACACCAAATCAGTATGTCAACATTGATTGGACATTGCCATAATCAACATAGTGGGTTAATTATAATCCCTATATAATCCCTATATTTCCGTGGGTGCCTAAGCTACACAACCAATTCCTCACAGGTACGAGGTGCCATCCCCCAACTTTGTGTGCAACGTGATGCCTCATCAGTCACCTGGTGGACCTGGCGGACCGTCAAGGTAGCAAGGTATCAGTGTCGGTTTTTGTCGATAGAATGGTAGCTTACCATATACCATGGACCATATCATAAGTCATTACATGGGGTATTATATCATATCAGATCAGATCATATCATATCATAAAAGGATATGATAGGATAGTAGGATGTGATCCTTTTACACACACAGGGGGTCAGACCCTAGTGCCACATTGGTCAGAAACCAGAAGGTCGTGTATTGCTATTTGAACATGTGTATATATAGCTTCTACAACCTATAGATGACTAATGATTGCTGTTCTCTCGTAATCTAGAGGTGGTTTCGTTTTCAGGATATTATCGGATCACAATAGACACGAGAAATCCTGACACATATCCCAGAGATCGGCAGAGAGTGGTTTTTGGAAAGATGCGATGTATAATCTCAAGAAATCAGAAGTCAAAATAATTTTCCACCACAACTGATATGGGTGTTTCCAAAAATATGGGATTTCCCCAAATCATCCACTAAATAATAGGGTCTTCCATTATTTTCATCATCCATTTTGGGGTACCCCCAATTTTTGGAAACACCCATATGTGAAATTTGCGCACAGTTGACCTACTTGCAGTCGAGGCAGCATCCGTTGATTCCTCCTTCATTGATTCAGGACATTGGATCTTTTTCAGACATGTCTTGGAGATGGAGTACCAAATTAGGATGATGTAACTAGGTATGATCGTGATCTTCTTCTTCATCTTCTTCATCATCATCATCATCATCATCACAACAGAAATGGACCATGCAAGTTCAACCCATTTTGTTGCACCAAAAAAAGCCGCGCCTTATTTTTTCGCAGTTGAGGTCATTGACTCCTGGACCTCTTTCGAGTCTCTGAGTCAGCGAGGGAAATCGGCTGAGCTTACGGGTTTTTGGGGGCCAAGGTTGCCTAGTTGGCTGCGTATTTTCCGATTGGATCCTAATTTGTGTTGGATCACACACTCTAGCTGGTGATATTTATTTTGGATAACAAAGCTTGAGGTTTTGCATGGTTTTGTAACGAGGTATATATATAATATACAATATATATATACATGTATGATAAAAGTTGTAACATCAAATACACCAGTTACGGAGCTAGGAGCAGCATGCACGGTAAATTGAGAGGATTGCCGAAGGTGATGCGGTGCGCACCTATTGACGAGCTAGCGCGAAGAAAAAGGCGCAGTGACATCAGTGACTCATCTCCAGGCACCCTTAGGGAAGCACATACATGTACTATACCCTCCAGGGAATTAACATATCCCCCTGATAAGGCATATTTGAAGATGATTTTCCTTTTCCCCAGGTGGGATACAGTATGTTAATTTCCTGGAGGGTAATATATTTTGGGGGTATCCCCCACCCACTAACAGTGAAATCATAATCTGTTCATTTTTTATGAAGGGACCCCGACAAAAACCTTCACAAACTCCACTGTGGGCCGGGGATACCCCCGAATTGTATTATTACAGCCAGCATTTGATATGGTTGAAAATATATTTGCAAACATCAAACATTCACACCGACAAAGATGCCCATGAAGCATGCGAATTGTTGGTTCAAGTCCATAGAACCAGAGTCTTTTTTCCCTGGAGGTATGAACATGGCATAGGTTTAAAACAAAAGAACACTGCAAGGAAGGGTAATGTATGGTGAGATAAGGAGTTTGCATTTCAGTGTGGGCAAGGGAAACAAATGCATCACATGTACTGGTTTTTGAATATGATTTGAAGTGCTACAATTAGTTTCAATAGACCGTGGCAGGGATCGCTAGCTAAACCTACTACGACGGTTGACAGGGCCCACACAAACATCGCCCGGGTGCTTCGTTGCTCGTCCAACACACCCACGCCTTGTTGGACCTCAAGTTGCAATGTAACGACCTCAGCAAAATTGGGGATTTTGACAATGGGCTCCCGTTGGATTTTGACATAGTAAGGTGGCATCTGAACATCCCAATCTTCCGGCGCTTGGACAAGGTGTGGTCCGTGATGTACAGGTGATGTACAGGTGATGTTGCGCAATGCAAGAAAGCATGTGGTGAATCATGTGATTCTTTTGATTTTTGATGACCCATATATATATTATATCTGTTTTATAGAATGAATCATAGGGAAAATGCTGGTACCCTTGGGATGGTACCCTAGCTGTTGGGCTCCCCCCTGTTGGAGCCCTTTCACAGGGGATATACCCGATAAATACCCGCTATGTAAGGTGTACATGGGGTTGATTATTAAGGGGCCCCCATCCGAAGGGGCCCCCAGCATTTTCCCTATGAAAGACCTGGTGATACACCACCTCACAAGGGTAGAATTTCTCACGTCAGGGGTTTTGAAGTTGGTGAATTCTGACCAATAAAGGGGAAGAGGTGCTACGTTAATTGCTGGAAATGCACCATGTGTATGGAGAACGAGATGGTGCGCGACTACCTGTCTCTCATGATAGATATATTCCTAGTATTTCCTAGTGATATGCCCCGGTGCGGTAGGAGGTTTTATGCACATAGCACCCGGACCCTGTAAAACGAAATGTTTTGCTTCCAAATAATGTCAAACAACAGTTCAGGAACTACCGCATGCACACGGAATAACAAATCAGTCACTTGCTCCTGTGAGGGGTATAGAGATATGAATGAGATATCCCCGTTAATTGTAGCCAATCATTTCTCAGTTTCCCCAAAATCACCAATTTTTCTCTGGAAGATTTGAAGATTCTACATTCGTCCGGAACTCAACTGTTTCCTGTGTATACCCCTGATACATACCCTGCTATCAACAAACCGGATAAAGAAACTGAGGCCCCCATGTCCATGTTTGGAAATTCTGAAAATCAGCAACCCCTGATGCTATATCTGGGTGGTGGTTTCAAACCTTTTTTATTTTCACCCCTACCTGGGGAAATGATCCAATTTGACTATTTTTTTCAGATGGGTTGAAACCACCAACCAGCTATTTTAATCTATCTTGTCGTGCCCGGTTGGTAAAGCCGCTAGGTGGCTGAGCATGAGAAGCATGCTGCCAGGGATGCTCAGCTATGGTGACAGAGTGTCAACCCGAAAAAAAAGCATAGCCCGTTTCAATCATAAAAACAACGGTCAAATTTGGTAGGTATATACCCCCGAGAAATCTAGCATAGATACCCAAAATGGCCCGTTTGGAAAAGGAACCACCTTTTCCAAACCATCATTTTTTGGTATTCATGTTAGTTTTCGGATGTGTGTATATGTATATATATAATAATATGTATAATATATATATATGTCTATATGAACATTCTTCTATGTAGAGAGATGCTGAATGCAACGCTGCAGCGCTGTAATATGATTCCATGCCATTTTTCTTACCGAGGTATTGTCGCTTGCAAGGAGAACTGGGGCCCGGGATGGGATATGGCCCTGGCAGTTGGTCATTTGGAATGCAACCTTTTGTAGGATGTGTCATTTTGGATTGGTAAATATCCTGGCAACATTAAGGAGTCCCTTAACAATCGATTTGGATGATCCCTGGAGTTTCGTTGTGGAGTTTTGTTGATGTTATCATCTTATCTAATATCCAACTGAAACTGCGAACCACTATGTTGGGGGAAGTCAAGCTTTGCCATCCATGTTGCTGGAATTCACCATATTTTCAGATGGGGGCAACATGACAGCCATGTTTTTTTGGTGAATGCTTCTTTGATTTTGGAATGAATCCACAGGATGACCATTGCCATAGACCATAGATGATTCCATTCCCCCAAATTTGACCCAAGATGGACCTCATTGGAAGCCGTTTAAATGAAGGTTTGGAATGATGATTTTCCTTATCAATTAAATGGGGAGGGAATTTGTTAGGTTCCAGCCGTTCATTTTTCCAGGACATGGTGGGGTTTTGCTGAAGGTGTGCCACAGGTCTTTTGCGGGGTATTGGGGAAGGAGAAACAGGAATTCAATACTGGAAAAATGCCTTAAATGTTGGTAATCTGATTGAATGGAGATGATCTTGTAACAGAACTCAGAGTTGCTTTTATAAGATCATTGAATATAGGGCCGCTAGGGTCAATTTCGGGCGCAGTTTTTATGACTCGGCATCTTCCCGTCACAACCCACCAGGTGTTGAAAACTGTGCGGATGAAAGGTTTTGACCTCAGATGCAGTGGTACGACTCATCCTACTCCATACACAGGAAATTGTGTGCGATTTTCAGTGCCCTAAATGACCTGAAATCATGATCTTCATGTATGTTTATGTATAGTTTATAGAAATATTGAAAGTGACAGACAGTAGTATTGATTTCACTATATTTCACCTGTCAATGTGATTCAGTCTGTCAGTGTAGTAAGCCACATAACAGCCACGCAACTCTGCTTTGGACTGTTTGAATGGATGTTTTTTTGGGATAGAAGCAACTGCACCATGAAGATAAACCATTTGCCATTTGCAATCTGGGTAGGCCATTCTGGTAGCTGTTAATTAGTCATGAATGCTTTCCATTCATCAGTACCTCACCTATATACAAGGAAGAACCACTGGTTGAAGTCTGTTGAAGTGTGCGCAACCTCTGTTGGAGCCGAGGTTTGGTTCCTTTGAGCGACCCACCCTTGCCACGGTCGACGCCTGCACTGCCGGTGTCCGATCGGCGCCCATGGAAGGAGGACGTGGAAGGATGGGGATGGATGGCATGGAAAGCAAGCAGAATTGAGAGGAACTTAGTATTGATGCATGAAGCAAAATGGCTTCACAAATTGATGAACCTGCACTTATTTGGAGCTTGATTTTTGGGGTGTTTCAACAGGATAGAGGGCCCTGACGCGCTATACTTCAAGGTAAAAACTGGAACACATGGAAAGGGGCTTGCACATGAAAATTGCACTTATACCCGTGATTTACGAGTTGGACCATCTTTGCAGCAATTTCTTTGCGGCACTATGCCCTGTGGTTTGATTCGACTGCAAAAGAGACCTCCAGGTATAGGAAGCCCAGATCACAAAGGAAAAGTGTGGTATTGTCTATTCATGACCTCATAAAAGATACTTCAGAGACTTCATCTACAAGTACTGTATAGATTGTGTAGGTATGATGGTATCTTTAAGGTGAACATGAACATCCATGAATGTTAGAGTACCCATGAGTACCAACCAATTTTGAAAGCCTACGGCAACCGCTGTCCCCCATTCCGAGAATGTAGCGCAGTGTCGTCTAGGACATCGCTGCCCAGTCCACGTCCAACAACGACGTGAGTTTTGAGGTAGATTGGTGTTCTCATGTTGAAACCATGCAACACATTGTCATATCAAAATCCTGAGACATGACGGATACCAATTGTAATTATGAAGATTTATGATGATGTTTTCTTGATTCTAATTGATTTCAAAATCAATTCTTCGATAGGCTTTTGCTTTTAACTTCAGCTGATCTCATCAACTGACCTTACGGGCTCATACTGTTGATGGAAAAAAAATCTGGTTTAACCAATATGGTAAACATCCCATTATTTTTAGAGTTTCATACATGTCAGGTGGTTGGCCTTGGGTTTTCGTCCATCACAAATCCTCGAGGTCCTCCGAGCTGCTGCGCGTGGTGCCGGTAGCCGTATCCAAAGTCAAGGGCAGCGCAGTTCCACTGAAGTGGAAGGCAATGGTCACGTGTTCATCCTTTGTTGGCCGTGTTTTGATGGGTGTAAGATTAAGATTGGGAAAGTTGTGGCAGGAAGTGGGACAGTTTTAGTACGGCTTCATTCATGAGTATTTCAATTTTCTATCATTGAAATATGATTGCAATTATCATTATTATATGGTGAGCACAAAAGGGGAGTTGTTTCCGAGAACAGGGAGGTACCCTCGAGTGGTTTCTACCAGCTTCCCCCAAAACTCAGATCTGAGAGCTTGGGATTGTGACCATGTCCAGTTTATTCATAGCTGCTTCATGCTGGTTGTTGTATAAACATGAATTTTAATGATTTTCATGGCAACAATTAGCAACCTTTTCAACAACGGTCATGTTTTTATTGTTCAACTATGAAGCTTTCGGGTCTATGGCTTCCAACTCACTTGTCGTGGTGAACTTTGTTATTCATTCTGATGTCCTATGCTGTTCACAACATGTTGACCAACGAAAAATTGATTTATATACATTGTTGCTATTATTTCCCAAATTCAATGGATTTCAGTTGAAACGCTTGTTGTTTGTTGCTTGCTGTTTGTTGGTTGTTGGTTGTTGGTTGTTGTCGTCTCTATGGCGGACTTGAAGGCGGCAAGATCCGAGTTGTGAAAGAGTTGCCCAGCCCGAAAACCTAGCAATCCGTTGCGTTTCTTGGGGATGAACACCTGAATTTAAACATTCAAAACTGGAAAGATACTCTAAATATGAATATATGTGTACGTATGAACGTATGTATATATTATATTCATGTTTACACCAAGACTATGATGTTCTAGTATGCACTCATACATCACATGTTTGAAATTGTTTGAAATAATTTCATTGACATCATTTTCATCTCATATATGTATATCATTACATGTACAGTATGTACTGCTGCAAGTTATGAGTCGAGACCCGAGGTTCCTGTCATATCTTCCGGCTTCGGTTGGGATAGCACAGATGGGTGGAAGTGGAATTGCAGCTCTTTTTTTTGGGGGGGAAGGGGAAGATCTTGGAATTTTGTTTTGGAGTTGGTGAGATCGGGATGGGACGATGGGACACTGATATGTAGCCATCTGGAGCTTCACCTTGATGCCTAGAGAAGTGGCAGTCGATTCAATTCAGGTCGGCCTGGTTTAACTTAGTCTTCCTCTTTTTTTTGAAACATGTACTGCATCATCAATAGATGCAGATGGAACATTAATAGTCAGATTTACATCATCCAGTTTGTTTCTAAGTCTTCTATTTTTTTACTTTCAGATTATTGTTACTAGTAATATTGTTATCTCATCCTTGTTGATGTATTCTCACATTAATATAATATACTGTCATTGATTGTTATTATCATAAACATTATTATCATCAGTATGTAGACCGGCCACTGGACTATTATGATTTATCATAATCATGACCGTACCATCAACACCGATTTGAATCTCCACCTAGGCCGGGCTTTTCAGCTGGGCAACCAGGAGGTAGTCACTGGTAGTTGATCTATGGATTCACCGTGATATTTACAGCGCGCCGTGGGGAAGCGAAAAGAAGCGGCCATGGTGAAAAATGGTGAAAGTGGTTTCACCAAAAAGGTCTTTCCAGATTTTCATCATGTATTTTTTTCAACAAACCTGGTTTAGTTGAAAGGTTCAAATATCCATAAATATCCATCATATGATGTTGTCAAATGTTGAAACAATGTTGTTCCTCTACATCATCTTTTAATTGTTGTTACATTTACAACAAGCAGAAGGAAAAACATATTTTTCTCATGGCCACATTTGCGAAAAGAACCGTTGGCAAAAACGATGCGCCTCGCAGGTCAAGTTCTGGTGGCCGAAAAGCTCAGGCGAGCCAGCAATAAACATTAAGGTCAAGGAATCTGGTGTGTGATTTTGATAGAATTTTTCAAGGGATACAGAAATGGAAGTAAAGATGGAAATGGTCTGTAGATCCATTGGTGATCATCAATGCATTTGTTTTTGTCATTTGCTGTGGGTGACACTATCATTTGAATAACTGTAGTGGAGATTTTTCCTACAGGATTCGGATGTTTATTATTGAACATGTTGCCCGGGCCTTGCCACGCAACGATTGGATGTCAAGGTTCCGATATTTATCAAGGGTGAAGAAATGTTTTTGTTTGCCAGGTTCTGGGAGATTTTTCACGTATCTGCGGGTTCGTGCCACTGTGCAATCGTCGAATCGTCGTTCAGAAAACCCTGCTAGGAATATCGGAAGCAGCACGAGATGAAGGCAGGTACTAGTCTGCAGAAGGGTCAAGAGGTGGTGTTTCCTTTAAAAAGCGTGTTTTGGGTTACTGACTCACTGTAACTATGCTGGTAATCATCAATTTATTTGTGGCATATTCCAAGTCATCAACACTGATCCCCGGAAAAGCGACTGTCCCCTTAAGTGATTGCATGTAAGTTGATGGCGCAACTGCCAAAATGTGGTTTCGTAAGGGGTCATGATAAACCAATACATGGGAGTTGCGCCATCTACTTTCCAGGTGGTACTGACGTTTGTATATATCATATACAAATCACCACTCGGACTGTTTTCACCTCAACTACTCTGCCATCTCTTCTTCACAACTTCGGATGGAAGAGTCCACCGTTGTTTGAGAAGAATACATACTACACCTCCAATGTGTGTTGAATTTCAACATTCACCTTTTCTATATTTTTCATATTTTTCAACAATATTTTAAAGCCACATTTCACCAGGTAACTTCCCTGATTTAACTTCACCACTCGGTAGGTAGAAAAAATGGCTTTCCGGGAAGGGAAGTCACCCGACCGTCAAAGGTGATCAGCACCTCCAGTGGGAGTGTGCCTCAGCCGATCCAGGAATTCCAGGTGGGAAAACCCACCGGTTGGATGAACTCAAGCACACACTCTTCACCCAAAATTGGTAATTAATCATACTCCTTGCCAAAAAGGGACATTAAGGAAAAACCAGCAAGGAATAACATAAATCATTCCCATTTACTGCAATCTGTGCAAGTGCATGCATCTCAAGAGCTCTGGAATCAAAATCTTCAAACACGTTCAATATATCACGTATTTTCACACTAGTTACAAACCATTATGCTCCCGAAAACTAACCTGGCAATGAAAAATCACCATGTTTCATAGGAGATACATCTTCAAATGTTTGTTTTATTTTTGTACATTGTAAAAAATTGAGTCTTCGGAAAGGTACATGAATCATACAGTTGATGGTTCAGGAATCCCAAACAACCATTTGAGGTTGGTAGTTGACATCCCAGTATTTACAAGGTTTTAGCACCATCCCAGGTGGTTGGCCTTGGGATTTCTGAACCATCAACGGTAGGGTAACAAGCACCTTCCAATGGGTCCGTAACTTTCCACTGACGCCCTGTTCAGAGAATAGGCTTCTCTCCACAGTTACTCCAAATGCCAGCCACCAGCTGAATTGAAATCGTGGATAGTGAAGGTTGAATTTGTAGGTAAATAAGTGATCTTCCTGGTGGTCACTGGCATTCTGGGAGAGCACCTTCATGAGAAAAAAATCGACTCCCAACATGCTGATGGAAATGATAACATTTTTATGCAAGGAAGCCGGAAGCCTGGATTTTAGGACCTCAATTTCTGGAGAAACACCACGTGACCCTTCCACCCTTTCCATTTGGCACTGTCCGAAGAATCACATTTCCTCTAGGCCTTTGATTTGTAGCTTTCCACGACAAATTTGCGACGCAAATTTTGATGTCTCAAGTGATACTTAACTTAAAATCCATGACTTTCCCTAAAACTCAAAATCATTTTCTAGGCAAATTTTCGATACACCCTGGAAGATTAACATGGAACCTGAGAATGATGGTTTGGAAGATGATATTCCTTTTCAATTGGGTGATTTTTAGGTTCCAGCCGTTAATCTTCCGGGGTGTAGGTGTCCCCCCCATAGCAACCCTTAACATGGAAACAACACAACGACCACATCTCCAGGCGGCAGGGCTTCCCGAGAAGGTGCTGAAGGAGATTCAAGATGCAAAGTTTAGTGAACCAACACCAATCCAGGCCTGACCCTATGATGCAACTCAGGGAAGTGATATTATGATAGTAGGTGGCTACTATCCAAGATGATATATATATATATATGTATATACATATGTTGTATGTATATATATATATATATTTTTTTTAAAATGTTTTGAATGTTTGAATATCTACATGGTATAATGACCAACCCAGCAGTTATATGGTATCAAAATCCGTGGTCCCAAAATTGATACCCTAATTTTGAGCCAGGTGGCCATTTGAAAGGATCTATGAAGGGAAGCTACGTGGACATGCTTAAGACTCTAGGGAACCTCAAATCCTTTCACATCCCCAAGTCATACTGATACAACCCACTTGAAACACAAGCACTTGATGTATTGGGTATCATGTTCCTTATCCTGTTGCAGTGTCATCACAATCACCAGTGTTGCATGTTGGAACATCTTTGCCCTTAAGAAGATGATGATGTTGACCCAATGGACCCATGGGATGTCGCCAAACATCCTTTCCAAAAGGTTCAATTTTGGATCCAATCTTCCTAGGAATCCTGGTTTTATACACCCCCGAAGATTAACAGCTTGAACCTGAACATGATTTGGAAGATGATTGTCCTCTTCCAGGGGTGTATTCTCTGGTTCCGGGGTGTAACCCTAATGACCTGATGCCTAGAAAAACCAACGGTGGAGGCCCAATGTTGGCCCATTCTGAGTGGCGGACATGACTTGATTGGTATTGCCAAGAGTGGCAGTGGGAAGACACTGGCGTCCCTTGACTTTCAGTTTTGGGTTGGGAGTGTTGGGTTTTGAAAGGTGAGAGAACTTGAGAATCAACGTAAGTGTTGCAGTGTTGCTTGTTGCTTGTTGCTGTTGTTGCTTGTTGCTTGTTGCTTGTTGCTGTTGTTGCTTGTTGCTTGTTGCTTGTTGCTTGTTGCTTGTTGCTTGTTGCTTGTTGCTTGTTGCTTGTTGCTTGTTGCTTGTTGGTTGTTGGTTGTTGGTTGTTGGTTGTTGGTTGTTGGTTGTTGGTTGTTGGTTGTTGGTTGTTGTTTGTTGTTGTTGTTGTTGTTGTTGTTGTTGTTGTTGTTGTTGTTGTTGCTTCTTGCTTCTTGCTTCTTGCTTCTTGCTTCTTGCTTCTTTCTTTTTGCTTCGTTTTTCTTGTTCTTGTTCTTGTTGTCGTCGTTGTTTTTTGTTGTTTCCGCCGTCGCTTGTTGCTTGTTGTCGCCGCGCTTTTCTCTTCAGCCGTTAAAGCTTCAGCCGATAAATCCCATTTCGCCGCCATGGATTGTCTACCAGTACGGCCTCCAGGGCCTGTGACGAAACAACTCCCACGATTGGAGGAAGCAATTGCGAGTTTGGTGGAACTTCAACAAGAAGGAGAAGTTGAAGCTGTAACCCGAATTTTTCATGATTTTTCCATGAATTTTTCTTTTGGCCTGTTGGGGATGTTCTGAACCCAAAATATATAAAGCTGAAATGATCACCAGGATCACGATGTTGTTTTGTTGGCCAACAGTGATCCTAATTTTGTACCCTTCACTTCACACTGGCTGGTATGCTGGGTTCCTTTCAAAAGGTGCATTTTGTTCGGCCACAGAAGATTGAAAGGGAGGCCAGTTGGTTCAGCATTAGTTAGCAAGGTGCTGGTGGCAGGTGGTTTTGATAAGCAGCATGAGCAATGTATGATAATCTCTAGAGTCTAGAGTTTGTTAGGAAAGGTACGTAGATCTATGATGCGGTATACTATATCCATGATATTAACAAAATCATCAAAGTTCATAACAGTTTAAACTCACCAGATTTTCACTATATTTTGATCACTAAGTTGGCAAAGTTAGGATGGTTTCACATTTAAATCGAAAAGTTTGACTGAGACTTGAACGTAGCGCGGCCCCAAGGCCATGTCATTGTTGCTGCGCCTCATTACCATTGACGAGTCGGTCTTTGGCACAGTCTACCAGCAACTTTTTAAAACAATAAATGTTTGGTGCTTGCCAACGAGGGGCGGTCAGGGGTTGACTGAGATATGAAGACAAATATGAAGAAAAAGAAGGAGACAAGGAGGCCATAAAAGTGTGAATGCTAAAATCTGGCAAAAGCGTCAGGGTTTTTCAGCGCATGCTGACCATGAAATGATCATGTCACTGTTGTCAGAACCTTGTCGAACGAGGCATGCAGATGAAGAGACCTTAGCCGCCAGGGACATCATGGGTCGCACATTGCTTCACTATGCAGCTACATTGGGACGCTTAGGAGCGTTGTCTTTTGATGGCATTTGTTCATGCTGGATACCTCCAGTTAGGTCTACTCACAGGAGAATCTATGTATGATGCATGTACCAGGCAAGCTTTGGATACAATTATGTAGCATTTAGATTCCAGTATAGAATGGATATGTTTGACTTGTTTAATCATGGACCGTGATATCCGATATCCATTGACAAACACCCAAGTTTTGCTACTACTCATCATTTTTTTGAACATGTTGTAATCATACGTCATTAAATTACCATTGGGAATATCCTGAGCATCTACAACCTCACCAAAGATTGCCCATGAATGCGTCATTTGTCATCAGCCGCCAACTCGGAAAAAAACATCCTGTGAAAGTTGCAGTCACATCAGGTGGACCCAAAACGTACAATGATTACCCTTCCTCCCATAATCATGGAAGTGGAAAAAATATGAGTTGAGTCTCCAGAAAGGTCATGATTTCCACTTCCATGATGGGAGAAATAGTAGATGTAAGGCCAATTTCTAGGATTTTCATCTTTTCCAGGTTGGTAATGGTTATTATACCCACCTGAAGTTTAACTTATTTGCCGCTTTGCCCTTGAAAATATACATCGTCCCAAAAGGAAAGGATCGTCTTCCAAGCACGTTTTTTCAGGGGCTATGTTGAACTTCGGGTGTATTATTTGACGTGATTTATACATAGATCATAGACCGTAGCAATTTTCCGAGCTTTCTAAAGCTGTTGCAGTTTGGCATGGATATATCCATCATTAACTCTACGGCACCTCACCGTAAAAATGACCCCAAAGTTCTGGTGCTGACAATTCTATCCATACATGCGGGATTTACTTCCTAGATTGCTGTTGTACGTGTATTTCACCGAACGAAATCAAAACACATACACGCACATCAATTTCAATTTGGCGGCTACTCAAATACAGCGCGTCCGTTATTTCAGCAGAACACCTTCCGCTGTGTATGGCTACCTGTTCCATCCCTTGCTGCTCCCCCCAGAAAGAAATCTTCTCTCAAAGACCCTCAAAGCAAACAAACCTCTCAAGAGAAACACCATTTGCAACCAAAAACAACCATTCCCAACTGTCACCCTAAACACCATCTCCCCCCAGAAAAAACCCTGCAACTTGAGGTCTTTACTTCTTTCTTCTCCCAGTTTAGATCCCAATTGCCGCGACGACCGTGGTGATACCGCCTTGCACTTGGCAGCTGGCAACGGAGAACGCGGAGCTTGTGAGTTGCTATTGAAGCATCCCAGGATAGATCGAACCCTACAAGACGAGGATGGTCGCACTGAGCCTTGGTTGTTTTGTTTTTTTTTTTCAAAGGAGGAAATTGATCCTATAAGGGGGTGAAAGGTGATGTTGGTGCTGAGGGAGGGAGGGGTTTCACAAATTTCTTGGATATCTCATATATATGTTTTTTTAGGGGGGTTGGTAATTGGTAATGACACAAAAAAGCAGATCAGATGGCTTCATGAACTCCCTGAAGAATGTTGGAGTGCCCAAAACCTGAGACTATTTCATTCCATTTAGGATGGGATGTCGCAACTAGCTGGTTATGAGAGGAGACATTCGGATTTTCTTACTTATATATAGAATATGTATGTTTTATATAGCTTCTAAATTCTGGGAATATCTCTCTATTATATAAATCATCTATATCTATCTAAATGGTATTTCTTCTCACCTAAAAACACCCCCATCTTCCGGTACTCGAATCTTGGATCGCACCACCACCACCACCACCACCACCGGTCACCGACATCAGACCCTTTCAAGGCCTTGGATTTAGCGCATTCCTCCGCTGCGCATTACTTTGCCACCGAAGCGGTCCACGCGCTTCAGATGTGACCGTGCCGTTGGACCACCGTGTGCCGTTGGCGGCTGACGTGACGGGGTAACACCCCACCCCTCCCCCGGGGGCCGCGTTTGACAGAAAGGCGTCCCGAATCTGAGTCTTATGTTTTTTTTTCCGGATGCGCCTAGAAAGTGTCTGTTGATTTCTTAAAGCCCCTCCCCAAAAAGGGGGGGGGAAGATGGATGACTTGAGTCACCTGGTGGACTCTGAAGATGATGAAAAATCTTCTAGTGAAAAAGGAAAGCAAGCAATGAAATAGTTACCCCACATGTTACCTAAAAAGTGACCATCTCTTAAAAGGAATTTTCATCTTCCGACCATCAATTTTCAGGGGATATGTTAGTTTTCGGGGGTGTACAGTATAGAAACATATTAGAAAAACACACATTGCTTATAGATGACGCTTTTGAAGCATGTTGTATTTAGACCCCCCTGTGGAGATGATCCAATTTGAATCCAATTATTGTTTGTTTTAGGATTTGAACCAATTGACAGAGGTCAATACTAAAGATATGTGAAAAACAGCACCGTGGTCACACCACGGATGTCCCCCAAAGGTGTTTTTCTTTAAAGAGGAATCCCATTAAAATGTTATCATTTCAGAGATTTAGAGGTTGGTGAAATAGTGTAATTCACCCTGAAGTTAAGGTCCATAACATAACATTACATTTATGGGTGAATTCCTGAGCAAAATATACAAGACTTTCCTGACCTCGGCTGACTTCACCGGATCCCCTTCCCAACGGGAAAGCAGTTTGAAGCTACTGGAAGGTCCCATGACCCAACAAAATGCCCCACATCTTTCAATCATACCGGCTGTTTTTTGTTGCAAGCATATTAGAAATTCTGACGCAAGAGTTGCTAAACAAAACCATATCTTGGGGTGCTCCAAAGCGTTGCTATTCTTGATCTTCAGGTCCCGAATCCCCAGGGCTTGTTCCAGTGCTTGATGCACAACCCTGCGTTAATTGCCCATAGACTGACCCTAGTGCAGATGAGAAACTAAGAATTCCCACATGAGACATTTTATTATCAAACGGTGTGTTCAATATTGTATGGACTATATCTTATATGTTTTATCTTTACTTGGATGAAATATCTGTTTGATATCTCATGTAAATTTATTTCATGCAAGAATCCAGGATCAATCAGCCATACATCTTCCTTCATGGCTTTTGGGGTTCTGTACCGTTGGCATCGCTGAGAGTGTCAAGCCATTTTCAATCAGTGTCATTTTACAACATGGTCCCACGGACCAGCGATTTTCCGAGCGCCGAGCTTTTGTCTTGCTGCAGCTGAACAGAACAATCAACCAATCAACCAATTAATCAACCAATTAATCAATGAAGCAACCAACCAACCAACCAACCAACCAACCAACCAACCAACCAACCAATCAATCAACCAATCAAGTCGCGCATGTCTCGGATCACAGAAAAAGTCGAGTCGAGAAGATGGGTGGATGTCTCGGATGGTTGGCAACCAGCCGTGCCCTCTCCACGGCTTCAGCGGGGGGCACATGGGTTGTTTGGTGAAGTGGTTTGAAACCCCATTTTTACCAAAGAATATGTATATAACTAGTGCCCCCGGTTTCAGAAGATTGATTGTTTCTACTGTTTTTTTTCTTTTTAATAATTTTAATATATGTATATGATTGTATAATATGTATCATCTTATATAATTTTAAAACATTGAACACTTCATCCCTTTTACAGGTTTTTTTGTTCAGTCTTATCGATAGCTGACTTGCGACCGAAAAACCAGCTCTCTCAGGTTCTTGGGACCAGGCTTTGCACAAATTCTACGTAGCAGTGCTGATGTCCAACAAGGGCCTATGGTAACTCCCTCCGGTGGATTCGATTGGGACCAGTTGAAGTCGTGGAAGTCGTCCCAACAGTGGGGGACCTGAGGTAACAACCCCATCGAACCAATGGGCTTCCCAGAACCAATGGGGAGAATTTTTATACGAAAAGTCTTTTTGAATCTCAAGTTTAGCCTCCTTGCAGTCATTTTGTGTAAACATTTCGACTTTTTTGGACATGTTTGGAATATGGACAGCTGCTAACACATCGATGCGGCTCAAGAGGGTTCCAAAGAGACCGCTGTCATGTTTGAAGTTTCCAATCATCACTCTTTGATTTGGAGTCATTCTCATGTCATCGATTGGAAACATGGTACTTGGATGTGAATTTTTCTTCAAGTATATTTTTAGAGAGGTTGGATGTGAATTGTGTGTTCTTCAGCATTTGCAGTGCATTCCGCCATTGTACTTCTCCAACGGAGTCTTCACAACTTCCAACAATTGCCACCACTAGTATCCATAGCTGTCTTTGTTGCAAAATCCCACAAGTCCAGCGGTTTCTAAGATGACCTCCCAACAAATAAAACGACATTAGCACATTTTCTATCAACAAAAAAGGCTTGATAGTTAGACTTGTCTTGGAAACACGTCATCAAACTCTTCACACGACAAAAAAACCGCTGCCAACCGTAACGGGTGTTGTGAAATTTTCCCCGCTCCTCATCGATGTGATCATTGAGGATCGAGAAAAGAGTTTCCTAGAAGCAATGCTTAAAAAGTTGACATGAAGGGGATCATGAGATATTACAGTACCCATTTGGCGGGGCTCAAACAATGTAAATTGTAAATGTATGGTAATTTTGAGGGATTTTCCCTTAACAAACCATTGTTGGGTTGGTAATGTAAGGACCCTTGCAAACGCGGCTAGGAGATTAGAAACTTGACATGGATGAGTTGAACATAGTTGCAAAATCCAGTAATTATATCTACTCTTGTTTCACAAAAGATGAACCACATGTATCCAAATGTGCTATACATTCTATACATGTTTGGTATGGGAAATGAGTGGCTATTAGAGGCATTTCTGAATATGTATATATACATCATATACACACATATTTTTACGATATGATAGTTGAATCAGCTTGACGTGTTGACTTTGCTCTGACTTTCTACACTTTTGACTATCATCGTTAAGAGTCAATTTGATTTGGTGTTTCATCGGCACAAGCTGTCATTTGTGGGAAGGCAGCTCACATTCACAAAACCATGCAACGTATGGCCGAAGTTTTGGCAAAAAAAACATAACACACACACAAATCCACGCAACCAAACCATTGCTACTTAGGTGGTTTCACAGATTTAACATCTCTCCTGGTTTTTCGCCAATTTGATTCTCCTGTAGGAAAAGGCGGTAGGTAGGCAACTTGCAACGCCAGGATGAAGTTTTCGAAGCTTTTAGATGAATATCAGCTGTCAGAATGGCGAGGGTCTTCACCTCAGGTCGCCATGGCTGTCAATATTGAGGATGTGCTACTGTTGATGGCGGGCTGAAATACGGGTTAACCACTGTTTGGATGTATGAACCTGTCCTAAATAATAAATAATATTGAAAATTCAGATAATGATAAACTACCTATCAACTAGTGCAGGACTTTAGCCATCATTGGTATCTCTCACTTGGGACCTGCAAGCTTCTCGTGTGCTACATGTGACTGAGGACCTATATCCCCTACTACTTCTTGAAGAAGTCTGAAACTTAAGCAATTGGGACTCTCATCTCATGGATTTGGTCAAAATTATGATGGATCCGTTAAACAAAACCACATTTTAAAGATGGTATTCATAGAGAAAATCACGATGAAACCACTCTGAAAGCAGATAATTCTGAGGATTGCTTGGTGAATTATTCAAAAATTGCGTGGAATTTACGAGATTTCTGATTTGGCACACTGGCAAAAAGGTGTTTTTTTAAAACAAATTTCCCAAGGCGTTTGACTGACATTTCCAACGGGCGAGTTCAAGAGGCCTTGCGTGAGTTGTTGGGGGAAGCTCAGCGGATGGAGAATATTATGGAGATTGGAAAATTTCTTCAAAGATTCAGTGGCTTTCCCTGGGGTTTTACACCTCTATTTTGTATGGTTTTATAGGGTTTTACACCTCTTTTATATGGGTTTTATAGGGTTTATCCCATTTTTTATAGGGTTTGGGATACATCCAACAGGTGGGTTGGCCTTGGGATTTGTGAAGCATCAAAAGTATTAGGTGATTTATCCGAGGTGGTGTCAACTCAAATATTTTTTGTTTGGAATGTTCACCCCGAAAATTGGGGATGATGAACCCATTTTGACGACCATATTTTTCTAAATGGGTTGGTTCAACCACCAACGAGTTCCAGTAAGAAGCTCATGAATTTTTGAGGCTTCCATATTTGGGCAGACATACCCAGATTAGACAAAGATACATTGACCTAGACTTTCCCCAAGGTGTCTCTATGCTTCATCCAGATTGGACTTCAAGCAACAGTACTGAATGCATCCTTCAAAGCAGGTAAACAAGGCATAGTTTGCTTCTACAAAAAAAGGATGCCACTGAGAGTCCATGTTTGGCCATTCCTTCATGTTTTTTTCATATTACAATTGTATGTATATAAATACACTTATGTACCTGTACATTTTGTTTGGGTATTTTCTTGTTCCTTTCTCCTGCATTTGTTTTCACTTTTGGGGTTGCCACCATCTCCCCCTTTTAACACGGCATTCCGAGACTCGTTTGAAAAAAACGAGGTCCGCTTTGAAGACCACTCCCATGACCGACGAACGTCCCTGGGCTGGTGAAATCGGGTCTGTCTAGGTGGTGAGATCGGAGCACCTTGTTTTTGCTGAATGGTGCAGTAATTTGATCTTGCAAAACTTACGTGTCATTCCATTTGGCCTTCGTCAAGGTTGGCAAAAAGTTGTTCAATATTTTCATGTCTTTCTTCACATGCAACTCAAGTGCCAAGCGATACAAGTGTGTTTTTGTAGAGATTTGATATGAGACATGACCCTTGGCTGCGCAAGCGCATGTCAAAAACATAGTTTGCAGAATCTGGCTGCCGGAAATTTGCACCTTTTGGGCTCCAAGTTCCTGTGAAACACAAAGTGGTTTCACATGGCTTCAGCGAAGTTTCCGAAGAGGGGGGCCATCCATTGAGGGAACTCTGCGAATTCCCAACGAGTCATGGAATGAATTGTTGAATTAAAAAAACCCTTCCCTTTAGAGCACCGGTCTTTTTTTTGGCTTAAAATGGAGATACCATAAAATATGACGTCACAGTTTTTGGACTCCCAGGGCAGTTTTTGCGTCCAAGTCTGATTTCTATATGTACCCAATCTGCACGAAGACATCAACTAGCAGGATTATAGATAAACATCATAAGACACGAAGGCAGTTCGGATCTACTCTCGGTTTCGCTGTTTCTCCAAAAGATTTTGGGCTACATCCATTTGCAGCCATGCCCGAACTGAAAGTGAATAGCTTAGAAGGCAATGTGATCATTCTGGACGTTCCAATGACTGAAACAGTTGGCCAAGTGAAGTCGATACTTCTTGAGAAACTTCCTTGCGAAGATCCCATTGAGCGCAAGATCTGTAGAGCAGAGTTGTTTGAATCCAACTCTTTGCTGGATGATTCTCTCACATTGACGGCAGCAGGTTTGCATGCTGAATCTGAAGTGAGCGTAGTTTATGTCAGAAATGAAATGGAAGCTGCAACGAAAGATGACCTTGATGTCGATGTCCGTGGATCCATCATGGTTAACATTCCTAAGACAGTCACAAAATTACCTGCAAATGCCTTCCTACGGAGTTGTGAACTCGCTAAGGTTAAGATTTCAGAGTCGGTGACCGAGATTGGATCTAAGGCTTTTGCAGAGTGCACTTCGTTGGAAAAAGTTAGTATGTTTGATTCAGTGACTGCTATGCAGGAAAAGGCCTTTTATAGATGCAGCTCTTTAACATGTATCAGCATCCCAGATTCTGTCTCATACATTGGGCAGGGGGTCTTCGCAGATTGCAGCTCTCTGAGATGCATTACTATTCCTCATGCAGTGACTGACATCAGGCCAAATAGTTTTCAAGGGTGCAGCTCATTGGAAAGCATCACCATTCCTGATTCAGTGACTATGATTTGGGGCAGTGCCTTTGCATTTTGCAGATCTTTGGAATCAATCACCATCCCTGATTCGGTGAGGAGTATTGGAGCTAGTGCCTTTGCAGAATGTAGCGCTTTGAAGAGCATTGCCATTCCTCATGGGGTGATTGAAGTTAGCGACAAAGCCTTTGAACATTGCAGCTCTTTGGAAAACATCACGATCCCTGCTTCAGTGACACGCATTGGGGCTCAGCCATTTGCATATTGCCGATCTCTAAAATACATCGCCATGCCTGATTTGCTGACAGCTATTGGGGACAGAGCTTTTGCAAAATGCAGCTCTTTAGAGAGCTTCTCTATGTCAGGTTTGGTCACAAGGATTGGTGTGGGTGCCTTTGAACATTGCAGCTCTTTGAAAAGCATCAAGCTTCCCGACTCGATCAGGGTTATCCCAGACAAGCTTTTTTCAGGATGCATATCTTTAGAACGAGTAACCATACCTCTTTCAGTGAGAAAGATTGGACTGGGTGCTTTTGCAGAGTGCAGTGGTTTCAAAAACATATCATTACCCGGTTTGGTGAATAGTATTGGAGCCAGTGCCTTTTCAAAGTGCAGCTCCTTAAAAAACATCCGAATTCCTGGCTTCGTGACGAGCATTGGGGCGAATGTGTTTAGACAATGCAGCTCTTTGGAAAGCATCACATTCCACGATGCGGTGACGGATATTGGAGCCAGTGCCTTTGCAGAGTGTAGCGCTTTAAAGAGCATTGCCATTCCTCATGGAGTGATTGAAATTGGCGAAAAAGCCTTTGAACATTGCAGCTCTTTGGAAAGCATCACCATCCCTGATTCGGTGAGGAGCATTGGGGCCAGTGCTTTTGCGGAGTGCAGCTCTTCCAAAAGCATCGGCATTTCTGCTGCGGTCACTGTTCTTAAGGAACGGTCCTTTGCAGGATGCAGCTCGTTGAAAAGCATCACCATTCCTGATCGTGTGACTTCTATTGAATGCGGTGCTTTCGAACGATGTTTTGCTGCGGAAAGCCTCTTCATCCCTGATTCGGTCACTGTCATTAAGGATGGTGCCTTTGCGGGTTGTAGTTCATTGAAGGGCAACTACACCATCCCTGCTTCAGTGACCAGTATAGGGCTGACGGCCTTTGAAGAGTACACGGGGGAGACCAAAAGCTTGGCGGATCGCATCATCGATGGTGGACTCCGAGAACTGGTCCGTCAGTATCATGGACCTCCAAGAGTTGGACACAGATTTCATGATCACTTGGAGGAATTCTTCCGTTTCGGTCGATAAAATATCCCAAAAAGCCCGGAAAGAAGCGTTGATGCTACGAAAAATAGGCAGGCCGTTGCATGTGAACCAGGTGACTTCAGCTTCCTGGAGTGCCCTTTTCATGAGATTCTTGTAGCTTTTTAGGGGCGAAACGGTGTGAAAATTCATTTTAATAGCAGGTAAACTCAAATATCTAAAAACCCATCTCCCAAAGAAATACATATGGTGTCCGTTCAAAAACCCCTAATGGAAATTTTAGATCAAGGTTCGCTTATTCATGTTGCATAGTGAATTTTCCTTTTCGTCAAAAGGCGGAGTCCTGTAAATATGCAGTGAAATTCTTTCCCCCATAGGCAGCGCTAGTTTTGCGCTAGTCTGGCGCTAGACTTTCTGCATCATGTATGCTAATGCAATGAGTAAAGTTCATATCAAGGTTATCAAATAGTCGATGTGGTTCTGCAGCCCTTTCATGTCGGCAGTACATGAACATCAACAATTTGGAAAATAGCAACGAAAAAAAACGCTTCACTCGCGCTAGTTTCGCGCTAGATCCGCGCTAGATACACTGAGCACATTCCACGCGTACCACACGGCCGAAATAACATATTAGTACAATTGAAAGATTTCAGTTACGCATTCAAAAAAAAGATTGCAAGATATGAAAGGCAGCTCGCAAACAAGCGGAAAATGCTGCAAGAAAACGTGGCAGAATAAATTTGCTAAAAGAAAATGATACAGACAGTAGCAGTTCCTCGTCAACGTCGAGCCATTGAATGTGCCTCGCGCTAGATACCCTCGCAAGAACATGAATCTTTTGCTGATTGAACGTGTATTCGGGCAGGAACCTCCAAATGAAAGCGGGAAGAAGCGGAGCCCCATGGAAACAAGAATAAGAGAACTTTTTGGGTAAAAGAATTTCGAACAGAAACCATATATAATTTAGATATATTAACATTGAATCACTCCCAAATCTTCCAGGAATATTGTGGTTGTTGATGCAATCCTGCAGCTGATAGGTAGTATATCCATGTTTAAAACACCTTCGCTCCCTTTTTCCGGAAGATCACCAGATTCTTAAAAGAGTCATCAGGTGGACGGCGCCTCAGCGCACCGCCGTAGGGGTGCTTAATGGTGTGTGTCTTCAGTACTTGTATTTTTTTGTATGACCACTACTATATATTTTCATTTCTATGGTTACTAAGTACTACCACTACTACTACTACTACTACTACTACTACTACTACTCCTGCTACCACTACTACTACTACTACTACTACTACTACCATAATTATCATTATTGGTAGTACTGCTACTATTATTGTTGGGACTACTACTTCTACTATTAATTTTATCATTGTTGGTTTTATTATAGTACTACTAGCGCTAGTACTACCACCTCCACCACCGCTACCACCACCACCACCCTTACTATCCACAGCGGTTCCTTTCTACCATGTAGGCAATGATATCATGGTTTCAGCCACAGGGAAAGTGGAAGACCAATTAAAGCAAGGAGAGGTCGAAAATGGTTCTGTCCATTCACGTTTTTTAGCAAATGATATTCTCGCATGTACTGTAACTAATCAAGAGACAGAGAAATCATAGAGATATCTCAGCGATCGATAGAGACCTCTGAAATTAATTGGTTTGGTTCATCAATCCATATATCCTATAATATAGTTATAATATATGTATATGTATAATCTCTATATAAATATATATGTCCACAATGTATGTTAGAGCAAGGTACTGATGTTTTCGTTTCATTTTTTTTTTCTGAGGACTTCTTTTGAAGTTGCGGGGACTGGTCCAGCTGCTCTCATGACACAGGATGTGGCAAGAGAGGCGTGGATCGATGGGCCGAGTGGATTCGGGGTTGCCTGCCATCATGAGAGGCTTCCTTCCAGGATGTGTTGTTTTTTTTCCCCATACGCGAAATACTTGCAATTGAGAGGCCAAGGTCTGGCTAAGCTGGCAGCTGGCGAACAAAAACGTTTGACTTTTTTCCAACCAACTACTCCTTGAAACGAAAGGACGAACGGTGAGTAGCTCCTTTGGAAGACAGCTATTTCCCGTTTGAATTAGAAGAATCCAATGGAGACCAATCAAGTCCCTAGAATCAGCAAGGATAGGCAATGAAACTTCTAAAGAAATTGATAGGTCCCCTGGTTTTTGAAGTAAATATCAATCAATCAAATAAACACCAATTTCTATAGGTTGGAATATATTATAGACACAAATGACTCACTATAACAAACATCATTGTCATTCACTAGGCAACCAACCAAGTAAGCAACTCACCAACTACTTCAGTAACCATTTAAACAACTTACTAACTAACAAACCAAGTTGCTACTTTACTTATCGTCTAACATAGCCATCCAACTCACAAACCCAACGTTTCCCCGTTTCCCAACAGAAGTCAGGCATGGCTCGCAGCCTTGCAACGTGAGGCCGGGTGTTGCAAGGAAACAGATGATCTTGCGATGGAACGAGAAGTTTGAGGGAATGGTTTCAATCCCATAGGATTTACTTACATTTGGTTGATTTTTATAGTAAATGTAGGTAAATATGCCATACATGGATGGAGAAAGGAGCTGACCGTACTTTTTATATCACTTGACGTACTTACCTTACTGTCCAACTTTTAAATATGGATTGGAATTTAATATGTTTTCTTCTCGACTCCTCAAAATATTCACAATAGTGTTTTTTTTCAGGTTTAAGAATTGTTTCAGGTGGTCCAGATCAGTTGTGTGTGGCCACATGACATTTCAATGGTGTAGCATTTTGTTTTACACCTTTGCCCACCCGGGATTTTCCTATGTTGAACATCTCAACAGACCTCCCACCGAGAATTCGTGGGCAGATTATGATCCTGAAAGTCCGAAAGTATTTTTCTAGGAGGTTGGCATATGCTTCGAAAGGTTTGTTCTACTGCTGGTGGAAATATGAAAGCACCAAAATTGGGTGAAACAAATATCATATACTGTGTATATATAGTCAGGGGTTGATCTCAGTAGGTATTACAGCCCTTCAATGAAAAGTTGTTACTGTACTGTAAATGTTTGATGAAGAACTTACATCTGAGCTGATTTTGCACACTTCTCAACGGCTACTTCGAAAGTACAAATGATGTTCACAGCATCGCAAGATGTATAGGTGCAGTCACCATAACAAGATGCAAGAAATGACTCTTATTTACAGTTTGGCTCCATATCAACAAGATTGATGGACATTTCCACTAAAGAGGTGATATGTGTTTCAATTTTTTCAAGAAAGAACGTAAAGACCCTCCCTCTCCTGCATCTGAAAAGTAGCTGGTAGACCATCAACAGTAGGTCTCAAGTATTGCCTTCTGAGAACCATCAACTTTTCTCCAATGGATCTACTGATATTTGTAGATTAGAACCAATAATTATTGATATATAATGATACAATGAATATATTAAAATTGATGAGGAGGATTATATTGATTTAAGTGTTTTTACCCAATAAAATCAAATGGGTGTTTCCAAAAATAGGGATACCCCAAAATGGATGGTTTATAATGGAAAACCTTATTAAAATGGATGATTTGGGGGTACCCCTATTTTTGGAAACACCCAAATGAAGATCCAATAAGAACATTATCCTTCAACGGAATCCAGGTGAGGCGTGTGGATTGCAATGTAAATCGAGGACTTCAGGACGGAAAGCTGCGCTGTTTGTGGCGACAAGGATCGTCTATTTTTTTACACTGGCGATATGGTTGATATGATAGTTGTTTGTATAAACATAGACTAGTATAGACACATGATATAATATATATGATTATTATGTAGTTTTAATATTCACTGAATGTAGAATCATGATAGAATTGGCATATACTGACATCATGTTATTTACTGAGTGTTTGTTTAAAGTGAAGCTTAGCCAATGCTGTTCATTGCTGCTGACTCTCATCATCGCACAACGGGTAAGAGTTTGCTCCAACAGTAACTTGGATATTTGAACCTGAAGGGAAATCATTGAAGGACTCCCAAAACCATAGTCGAAATTGTAGACATTTGCATCCACGACTATATATGATTTACCCGAAAACAGCCCAAGAGCTTGATCAAACAAGGTTTGCTATCTCCCTTTCCGGGGGTTTTACCGAAACATATCCCTCAAAGAGGCGTAAAGTGCTTCCATGTGTATTGCACATATCATGTAGTGATCTTCGTTCCACCAGACATGTTTGGTACTACTTTATGTATGTCCACATATCAGGGTATATGTGAAATAGACACATTAATTAGATCTATGTAGAACATGCTTAGCATATGAAGAAAACATTCCATCAAGCATTTGTTTGCACACATTTTCAATTTAAGACGACATATTCAAATTTCGTGTTACGTTTCGTTGAAGATACATGTTATGTCACTGGTGGTGTTTCATTTGTAGGAGCTGGAACAACAGTTCTTGGACCTCACACAGCTGTCGCAACAGGGCCGACCCCACGATGTTGAAGGGACACGACAACGAGACTTCAAAATCGGAGATGGACGTATTTTCATGTCGTTTGGGTATTGTGTGAATGTTGTCGTTTTTTTTTCAACTGTTGAGATGAAGTACCAACATTCTATTTCCCTCATCATTTATTGAAGGGTGTTTGATTTGAAGAACCTGAAACGGTGTGTGAAAGCACCTTTCAATTGGGGTTTTTGTGAGACCAAAGAATATAGGTACATCCTGAATCGGTTTGAAATACAATTTACCTCGATGTTGAATGGCACAAGTCTGTCCGAGCATTTTTTTCCAACAAACGAATATCTTGAAGGTTTCAGTGTGGCCGGGGGTCCATGCTTGGAATTCTGTTTGGCTTCGCTGTTTGCAGTGTCACTCATCAGTATTCTGAAAACAAAGCAATGAGATTGGGGGAAGCCATTACGGAATCCCCTTCATCACAGGGCAATAGAAGACCACTGAATATATAGTATAGCCAGTATAGCCACTTGAATACAACATGCCTTACACACAATCTGAGGAAATTCTTCACTTGAATTCATCCGCTGAACAAAGAACCACCTGCACAACAAGTATCAAGACAACAGCAGACAGCAAAGAGTTAATCATGTTATATCCCTGAAGCTTAACATGGAACATAATAATGGAAGTTTGGTTCAGATCAGATCATTTTCCCATCTTTTTTTATGTGATTTGTTAGGTTCCCAACCCGTTCATTAAACCCCAAAGGTGGAAAAACCAGCCGCGCCAAAACGTGGACCCATCGGGGGTCCGGGGAAGCGCCATGGCACCTAAAGTTGATGCAAAGGCCAAGGCCAAAGCTGCTGGAAAGGCAGCGGCACGAAAAATCAGTCAAGCAAAGATCCAGAAACCCGGCGTCTCGGTGGTCACCATGCCGATGTTGATGTGGGAAGTTTAGTTTGTTGCGGTTTTTGTGGAAGGGGTGTTGTTGTTTGAAGGGAAGATGTCGGTAGGGGTGGGGGTGGTAGCTTGTGGAGGTGAAAGGAATCCTGATAGAATTTAGGTAAGACAGATAGAACAGAAAGATGAAGAGATTTCAGACATATGGATTTGGATCGTACGAGTTGTCATTGAAGGGGAGTTGTGTCAATTTGACGGTGTGACCGCTAGGCTTGGAGAAGATACTCAAGAGTAGGCAGTTTGTGTACCAGAATCCACGTTAGGGCTTGCCACACTGCTTCTGTACTGGCAACGATTTCCAGTTTGTGTTGCTGTTGTTTCATGGTTTGAAAAAAGTTACCCCTTTGTATCCAGTCCAGATGAACTACCTGGTAATAGTAGTGGGGGGAAGTGATACTAGTGAAATGATACGTAGTCATTCCCCAAAGCAAATGCTGTACGGAAATTTTTCACGTTTTTCAAAACTATGATGATGTTGCCCCTATTGCACAATAGCGGAAATTGGATCAGTCAAAGCGGTCCCTCAAACAACCCACTCCTTTTTTTTCCCGGATTTTGGTCGCACAAAAAGAAGACATCGTTCCAATCTTCATACCTTTTGATGCCAAGATATATGCCAAGGTTTAACCGGTTAATCCCCCCCAATTTTTTCTTGGTGCACGAGTCACGAGTCACAAAAAAGCTCACGAATTGAGCTACAGTTTGTTTTGTGGAAAAAATTCAGGAGGCAAGAAGGGTCTCAATTTGCCGGTGGAGATTGAGATTAAAACACAATTGGATTCGACCAACAAACACGATGCACCTATAAAAGTTGGAGGAATTGAGGTCATGGGAAGCTTGGTATCCAACGTTGGGCGGAGACAGATGGTAGTTGAAACATCTAGAAAGATGACTATAAGAAATGATTTTTTGGCAAGGTTCAGTGTAACATGTCGAGAAATGGACCTCTTTGATTTTGTTATTTGTGGTATTTGAGCACGTTCATGATGATTTTTATGTTCTCTTGCTCTAGAAAATGGCACTTAAAAACTTGTCACACACGTAAAGCTTCCTTGAACCTCAGAGTTTAGAACCAACATGCTCCTGGAGAACCTGGACTAGTTCCACTTGCGATGTAGAGGTATCAATTTCCCTTTAGTGTGCATATACCCGGAGTGGTCAAAAAAGCCATAAATCTTAGAGTTTCATTTCTTGACGTCCGATGGTCTTGAACACTTTGTCAAGGGGGTATCTATTTTTTTTTTTGTGTCTTAGAACCTTTCAAGTGAGATGGCCCCAAATCCATCAAATTCTCTCAGTCGACATTCATTAAAAAGGTATCACCTTTTCCGGAATTTATTGGGGCAAACCCCAAACGCAACCATGGGAGTTCTCCAGGGCACCCCGGGGCCAAGACCCCCCCGTTTCGGCACATTGCTTTGGAGGGAATCCCAGATGCGGTAAAAATTGTATTGCCTGCCATTGATGGCTAAGAACCACATTTTTTGGGTATGAGAGATGCATGAATGATCATTGTTGTTGATAATTGTTGAGGGTGACCAACTGGTCAAAGTATGTCAAAGTCATTTTTGAAAATTATGTTACCACATCACCATGCTTTTCTGATGATATTACCCATGTGAAAAGGACTGGCAATCAAGCCATATGTTCCCTTTTTATTCGACATACGTATTTTCTGGCTGCCCAGCGTACGGGGGCCGTCCAGTGGACCATCAGGACAACACAATCTCTCGCGAATTTTGTTGGAATCCATCGTTGCTCTACCCTTCGTTCGTGGCTTCTCAAAGGTGCCGGCCAAGTGTCCCCATTATTGGGGCAAGTGAAGTTGATTCCGTGTTGTGTGTTGATATGATTTGCTGAAATATCTGTGTCTTTTGTCTCTGGGTTTTCCTTGATTAGTCCCTGCACTCCTATCATCTCATCCAAACATCGACTCAATATCTAAAGTGTGATTGACCGTACCATAACACATCACTCTGGCATCACTTTTGTCAACATCATAACATCACTATCATCACCTTTGTTTTTGAAACCTAGCCTATACCTCATTTATTTTTGGAAGCCTTGGGGGGGTGGTCGGTCTTTCTTACTTATGATATATATATATATATATATGGCAACCGGCACCAAACATCCTGACCTTCAGAAGCTCTGTTTCGCAACCAAACCTGGCAGGTGCATTTGAGGCGTATCTCGTTTTATCCCAAGGGTCCTGAGAAGGGAAATCTCACGCCTTCTGTGTCGGTGGGACCTACAAGTGCACGGAGTGTACGTGGCAAGGGTGCTGATCGTGAGATGATCACCTTTGTACAAGTAGAGGAGAGGGTTTGATCTCCAAGGTGAATTGAAGTGTTGTAAGGTGAAGTGTTTTCAGGAATCTCTTGGGGAGAATGCTTCTATATGTTGAAAAAAGAGGTTTGTGATACTCGACTCATATCAACAACAACAACAACAAGAACAAGAACAAGAACAACAACAACAACAACAACAAGAACAAGAACAAGAACAAGAACAACAACAACAACAACAACAACTACTACTACTACTACTACAACTACTACTAGTACTACTAGTACTACTAGTACTAGTAGTACCACCCCAATCTGAGTTGTAACTAGTACCCTGTTTTTTAACTGTATCCCAACAATCTTTGGGTTTTGGCAGGAAACACGACCAGATGAAGTGGATTGTCCATCACTCTTTTTGGCCTCAGCTGGTGGCATTGAAGCATCCAAACCTGTAATGCTTCGTGTGGGGCCTGCAGATCTCCTACAAGAGGAGGCAGGAAGTTCAAAGGGTCCAAATCAGGAGGGGTGAGGATGGAAGAATGCGTTTGAAATTGTTCAGGTTGTTGATGATTAAATCCCAAACTGTGGATTTTTTTTCATGAAAAAGTGAGAGTTGACTATTTAATACTATTTATAGCGACCTCAGCCAAGGTCACCACAAGTGGAATCCTGGCCGAAAGGCCTTATTTAAAGTAAATCACCCACATACTTAATGATGTCGAGTCCTCTTGATGGAAAACAATCAGCTAGACAGCTGAGACCGCAATTCAAGACCCTGAAAAGCAAGACTACACCTACAAGCACCCAAAACAAACATCAATGCTCTCGAAGCATCCTTTCTGATGGGCCGTAGAAAAGCTGATTTTCATCGTTGGCGAGGCAAATGCGATGCCATCCTTCCACGATGCCTATGGCATTTGGTCTCCAGAGGTTACAGCCATGGAGATTGTCAACACAAGACACAAGCATAGCCTCATGGTCATCCCATTAGCAGGTGGGGGTTGTGCTTCCGATGATCACCCCATGTCATGTTGGACGGAGATGTTGTCATCACCACCAAAAAACCATGATGGATTTGGAACAGAAATATAGTGGGAAGAAGGGCAATGGATTTGATGTTGGATTCCATGTCCTTGGGGATCACCGTCTTTGATTGTTGTTTTGGGGGGTGTCCCATACATCAATCACAAATGAAATGCAAACAATTCATGACAAACTGAGGGATCCGATACCTTGGATCCACCAACATCCCAGTTGTGTCATTGACGTCAATAGATTCGGTGGAAAAAATGG
This sequence comes from Breviolum minutum Mf 1.05b.01, assembly GCA_000507305.1. NCBI lineage: Eukaryota > Dinophyceae > Suessiales > Symbiodiniaceae > Breviolum > Breviolum minutum. The sequence goes on along the minus strand of DF239229.1, from coordinate 144,100 downwards.
TGTCTGGACAATTTTGGCAGGGAATTTCAAAACCAAGAGGGATCCAAGTATGGTATATTTACCTACATTTACCATAAACAATCAACCATCCAGGTAGGTAAATATACAAAAAAACATGGATACTATGGGAAATCACTCACCCAAAATGTGTCCATTTTGCACCCAAGGAAATTGGGTGCCCCAATTCGGGTTGACACATCCAACCATACTCCAATCAGATCGACCTGCCGCAGGTGGAAGATGCCTACTACCACCTTTGTCTGAAGCAACTCTGGAAGATATCAACAGCTTTACCAAAATCTTCACAGAAGCTTGGTGTTTTTTTAAATGTTTGTCGTTTCTGTTGTTTTTTTGATTGTTCCTTTGGATTTGGTGAAAAAGCTTTGGATTTGGTTGATCTTTACTTAAGCAAACCAATGAACATAAGTTGTGTGGCGGGAACGTAGAGAAACAATAGATAAAACTCAAATGAAGTGTCACGTTGTGGCTGTGTGAAGGCATCGTCCACGAAGTTTTGCTTTTGGCTTGAAGATTGAAATTGACGACACATGGGGAACGATTTCTGGTGATTTTATGTGAGGTCATCCCAAGAGGTCGTTTGTATTCCAGGTTTTCCAGGTCTGATTAAAATCTGAAATATGCATATGTTGTATGCGATACACCCAGATGCGTGCCTTGATACTCTAATTGGAGGTTTGAGGAACTGCAACGTTTTTGGCTCAGGTATCTCTTGAGGTATGGTGATAGATCCAATCCACCATGGAATGCAGAATACATTTGTTTGTTGAAGATCAACAAGTAAAAATGACAAAACAAAATGAAGCAGCAAACCAAACGGGTATTTTTTTTGAACGGCAGCGCAGCATGTTAGTGTTTTTGATTTTTGAAAAATGTGGTACACTATTCTGTCCTTCACGCTTGGATAGACTGTCACATCGCGAAAGCCGCCTTTGTCAAAAAACAGGTCCCAAAATCTTCCAAGAATGGGCCACCTTCTCATATCATTTTAAATAAAGATTCACCCAGATTTTGGGTATAAACTCACCAAGCTTCAAAAAACACACCCACTTTGGAAATGTTAACCCTGCCCACATCCACCTATAGTTAATCTCACACCGCACAACTCTAAATGCCAAGGATGCGATCTCTGCTGATAGCGATGCTTCTGCGTCTGTGAGTCGTGCCTTGCGAGCCACGCAACACGTGTGTTGCAGTGTCTTATTGCAGCCGATGCTACGTGGATGTACCGAAGAGGTGCGGCTAAATGATGTACCCCAGAACAAGTGATGGTATATACTTGAAGCTATGATAACTGAAATAAAAGGATATGATATATGTATATATATAATAAGGGAGATCAGGTACAAATCCAGTAATGTTGGGGTTCTATGTGATTTTGCTGGTGGTGTAGTTGATTGAATGACTGGGATTCTAAGCTATTTAAGGCTTTAAACCGCCGAGGAATTGGGGAGTTACCAGCTATGGTCATGAATCACTAAGATGTATGATTCTCTTAAATGGTGTGGATCAACATCAGTTATTTTGGCTGCAAATGTTTGGTGGAGATATGCAGAAATTTGCTGCAACCAGTGGTATCAAAGTTTAGGAAGAAGACGGAATTCGTGAACACAGATTGTTGAATAGCATCTCTTTAGACACCGTTCAGTGATATTGTTGATGGAAGAAATCCCAAACAACCACCCGGGATGTCAAAAGACCCTGTAAGTATTGGGATAAGCTACCTATCAACAGGTGCAGGATTTCTTTCATCAACAGTATGTTTCCATCCAAAGAAACTGTAACAACAGAAACTTTTTTGGATGACAAGAAATACTCCTTCATATACTCCGGGTGAAAGTCAATGTAAATACACCTCGGAAGATTAACATGGAACCTGAGCATACACCCCTGGAAAAGGAAAATCATCTTCCAAACCATCGTTTTCAGGTTCAAGCTGTTAATCTTCCAGGGTGAAATGCAAGTCTTCCTCCTCCCCAAAACCATGTGCCCTTGCTTGGAATTTCCCAACTTTTTCCACTGACCTTGGATCAGGTGATCAATTTGAGCCAAGTCTTTACGAATGTTGAAGATTTGATGTTAGGCCCAGGGGTGGAGCGATGGATTCTCCCCAAATATAAGGGCAAGGGGGGGGGGGAAAGTGGATCCTGAAACGTTACCAATGGTAGTAAGGTGAAGAAACAAACTTAAATGGTATGTGTAGATTTGATGTAGATTTGAAAATTATTGTTGAAACATGGCGTGAAACTGAAGCAACCATAGGCCGAGCTGCTTTTGGTGAGCAAACAGTTTTTGTTGACGATTTTCGGAGATCCAATTCAAACAAAAACATCCCGCCGGACGTTTTTCCGCGCGTGTGTTTTCACTATTTTTCTTCCACACCTCTGGAATGGGTTCATCTTTTTCTATGGTATTTACAATGTTTTTCTTGTTCCATGTATTGTTTTGGTGTCTGAAATGTTGTCATTTACAGTGGTAACCAAATTTAATGATATTTTAATATGCAAATTACATAGGTTTGTGTTGTATGAAGTTGTTTCAAAGGCTTCTCGGGGGAGCCTCCTCCAGCAATGGTTTATTCGTTTTCTTGTGTTTTTCCAATCCAATGTTTTCCGAAAACGAGTTTGAATTGAATGCAGTATGTACCGAAGCAGTCCATTCCGTAGCACTTGGAACACGGGTTACATTACAGGTTTGGACATGTGTCAAGTATATACCGAAGCAGTCCATTCCGTAGAACGTTGAAAATGTGCCTTTTTACACGTAGGGTTTCCCGTCCGCTAGCAAAAACATCCATGGATGTATTGGTTGAAGTCCGCGTTTGGGAGAAGAAACTCATGACTTCAAAATGGAAAAGTTATGAAGCATTATATGGATGTTTCCAAAAATAATGGTACCCCCCAAATCATCCATTTTAATAAGGTTTTCCATTATAAACCATCCATTTTGGGGTGTTTCCCTATTTTTGGAAACACCCATATAACCAATTTGGCAGCCGGAGATTTCTCACCGGGTTGCCATCCTACCTCTTCAGGCATGACACACCCAGAGCTCAGCGTGGATTACTTTGACGGTCACTGAGATCATCCATGATTTCCGGTGGTTTGAAGTGGGAGACATATTTGTAAATCATGTCATCTTGGCACCCTTTGATCAAGCTTAAAAGGTGTCCTTTTTTGACTGTCATGGAAAACCATGTAGACGAATTGATATACAATTCGACCATTACATACATGTTATCCAGTAAGTTGAATCTTTAACTGGTTCGATGTGTGTGTGTGTGCGTGCGCGACAAGACTAGGGAACCGCAAAAAAATTTGGAACATGGTGAACGTGAGTACGATTGAAATGGTTATAATTTTTAGCTCACTGGAATCACGGTTCCTTGAATGATTGTTTCATCCAAAAAACATCACCTTCAAGCATGTCCCATCCTCTCTTGGTTCCAAATCAGGATTAGTTATAGCTCATCAGATTTGTGTCATATTCATCATCGAAAAATCGAAGTCAAAGATGATAATAACTGTACCTTTGTCTAGATGTTGGTTTTCAGGGCGTTGCTTGGCTTCAAGTACAAATCTGCGTTCACCTGTCACTGGCTTCGATACAATTGAATAGGTAGCCAGGGCAGAGAAAGCCAAAGGCTGTGATGATGATGTCAGAGGGTAGATTTTTGGGGCGGGAAACCCACCATGATTTAAGTCGCCATGCTTGGAGCATTGGCAAATAGTAACTACTATATAGATAGAATATCATGTATGATACATGATAAATAAATCGTGTATATATAAGATATGTTCTTGCACACACACACATGTATCCTTTGCCCACCATATTTGCTTTGTGCATGTTGAGACTTTGCAGCATCCTCAGAAGTGCAGATTCCTTTCCATTCATTTTCTCATTTTGACAAAAGAAGTCTTAAGCAAAGGATCCTGGAAGAGGTGGCTCAACTTTTAACACATCCAGGTCAGGGAGCAAATGCCATTGGCGTCGAAAAAGAGCAGATCGACGATGCGAGAGGAGGACGGTTTTTTTTGCCAGACTTCCATGTGCCCCGGGGAAAGAGTGGTTGCCACATGGGTGCAGGTTTCATTAGGTTTCGCTGGTTTAGTCAAAAGCGATAGTGATGTCAAATTGTGAGACATCTACAGTTACGTCTATTTTAGGATAAAACAAGAACTACCAACAGCAAACACTGATGAATCTTACCGTGATATAATCTACATATTACTTACTAATATGTATGATATTTATATGTTAGTGGAAACTCTAAGCTCACCATGCGAAGGACCTACAACTGATGGAGTGCCAATGAACGAGCTCAACAAGATGGTGACTGGTTTTGACAGAAAAGGTTGAAGGTTTTTGTCGAAGAGCTTCAAATTGTGGGTGCAGTTTTCACCTAGGATTTCGGTTAGTAAGTCTTGAACTTGGCCTTGGCTATCCCAGGTATGTCCACAAGCCAGTCATACAGTAGTATACAATTCAATAGGTACTGCGTACACGTGTACTATCATCATCCTCATCCTCAGCAGGGTTCCGTGGGACGCCAACGCCCCTCCGCCTTTTGGAATTCCCTTTTCAGGTTTTCGAACTGGTTCCGGGCATGAAACAGACGAGGCGCTTTCGCCACGAAAGACCGGGGTTTTCAGGGCATTCGACTCATGGAAGAGGGATCCGACATGTGACATCCAACACACCATGAACACACAGAAAGCACAACGAAAATCAGGTGGTTTGGACAACTGAAAATGGATGGGAGCTGGGAGATTGAAGAAGGGAATGCAAATTTGATTTGGGTTTCGGTCTCATGTGTGTGCAGGTGTATCCCATAGCACAAACATCAACCAAATGTTGGTAAATATACCATACATGGATGGTATGTGTATATTTGGATCCGACAGAAACAGTTCATACAATATGTTGCGCACTACCGCTGCCCTTCAGCTTGTCTAGTCACGTATGCCACTGAATCAGATTATCTATCATAGCAACACACTCAAACATCTCAGAGCATCTAAGTGGCAAACTTGTGTGTGTCTCCTAAGTCAAACATCTCTTTCCGAGTTTTGTGGTTTGTTTTTTTGAGAAAATCCAACCTTCTCCAGCAATCAGCTCCAACAACAACCGGGGCGTTTTGAGGCCTACGGAGTTCTTATCCTGGTTTCATTCGCAGATGCAACAATCCGGCACCCGTTGGAATCTCAAGGCTGGTGCACCTGAAAAATCACCTGGCTGTTTTGCAGAGGAAGATCATCTTCCAACCAAGCCTTCATGACTTTGGGTTTCATGCTAATTGTTAGGAGTATACATTTTTTATAGAGGATGAGGTGAGGAATCCTTTCCCCAAAACCTGGATGTTTCAGGTCAGGAAGAAAGATGAAATATGATCAAATTCACGAAAGAAGCAGGAGGGATTTGTTTCTAGAAATTAGAGCTCGGAAGATGCAATGTCTTTTGGGATGGTATGTTTTGACAGTTGGTTTCAAGCGTTTAATACTCACCACAGAAATGATCCAGTTTGGTGAGCAAAGTTTTCAATCCTCTTGAAGGTGATCGATTTCCAAGGATGTCTCCGAGGTGATCGATTTCCTTTACACCAAGTTCATGGTTCAGTGGACTATCCCACCTAGTAAGTCGTTAATAAGCATGTCTAGATATGACTATACCCCCGAAAACAGACATGGAACCTAAAATTTGAGGGTCTCAAACTGTTGGTTTGTCAAAACGTGAAACATTATTTTTTGACGAGATTGACGAGCATATTTTTCAGATGGGGTTGGTTCAACCACCAACCAGGGGTTTCATATGGTTTAGCATAGTAACTTTCCACGTTGGAGGCTGCCATTTATATGGCGCCCCCATCATCACCCGGTCATCCCTTCAGGCGTTCTACTCGAACAGCCCGGCTCCGATCGACTTTGATGCGGTCTTGCAGGAGAATGTTGCTGCAAGCAAAGCATACATAAATCATGATAAATCATAATAATTCAACCAGAAATCAATGACAAATCATGACACATGATGACAAACCATGAAACATGATGATAAATCATGATATCTCTCATACCATGATATGGTAATATGATATTGTTTATATCGTTTAGGATTTCATAGTGTACCAATTTGATAAACCTTGGCCCAGGATCATGTTTCAGCAAAAAGTGGGTGCTGCCTGGATCCCACAAGTGTGACAACCTACGTCTCAGAGATGGTTGAGAGATCTGTTATCTCAGTTGGTTGTTTCATGTTGTTTCCTTATTTTGGGTCTTATCACACATTTGTGCAAGATTTGTTTCAGCATCGCGCAACAAAAAACTGAATGAAATGCAACCAAACAAGCAGCTGTTGCACCTTAATCCCATGATGCAAGGGACTTAAGCAATCCCTCCATGTGTTCACCCTGCAGGACGAGAATGGTCATGCCTTCCTGGCTGCCTGCAGTAGCAATGCTCAGTTTTTTCGCCTGGCAACGTTGCGCAAACCTGATCCAGTGCAGGTGCCATTGAGGATGATACTGTTGATGGTTCAGAAATCCAGCTAACCAGTTGAGGTTGGTAGTTTATCCCATTATTTACGGGGTTTGGGATGCAGTACATCCAAACGGTGGTTGTTTTAGATTTCTGAACCATCAACAGTAGATGTATATAATATACCCAGCAAGTAAAGCAACGCTTTAGATAGCTCTGATGATGGAAAGGTCCTTACAGATCTTTAATTGAACAGATTTTTATGGTTTAAAGGGTGGTTGTTTGGCAGGAACGCCCCGTCCGGGATATGTTGTCGTTGATCAACTGTGGGAATCACTATCACTATAGGATTTGGTCGTTTCGGAGGCAGATCTATCCGGATGAGAATTTTCATCCTTTGATTTGGGAGCAATGTTAAAAATGGATGTGCACACAAGGAATTTATTATGGATACCAAGCATTAAGCATGATGGTTCGGAAAAGATATGTTTTTGATTGTGATTATTTTGACTATTGATGCTAAAATTCAGGGCTGTGTTTTGCATCCATGTTGCAGCAGGATTGGAAGTATCGTCATGTGTTCTCTCGCATGGCGCGTTGGATGCTGTCCCTTGAATTGCAAGTCAGTTGCGCATCAAGTATTTCGGATTGAGGTGATTCTGCGGCAGAGTCTTTCAGTATGGATAAGCAGAACGGTATGACTGAATCCAACTCCACAAATTGCAGCGAAAAAAAACGTGGATTGGATCCTCATGAACTGAACCACAGGTCAGGGGTGCTCTTGCATACTCCAATCAATAGCCCGGTGGATTTGAGATGGTTAAGAGAATTGTGCATGATCTTGGCCTGCTACTTGGCAGTCTTTAAGTGCAGCTGTTCATTAATGCAGTTGTTTCAATGTCGTCAATTTTGGGGACGCTATGGGTGAAGTGAGCGAGTTTTATAGACGCAAGACAATTTGCAGATAGATTGAAATGAAGGGGGAGGGGAGGTAGGGGTGTTCGTGTTTTGTTTGAAGCAACGGGGTTTGATTTCATTTATTTAAAAATATCTCCTGGGACATTTCCAGCAAAAAATCATGAAGTCCCATCATGCTCCCGCCAAACACCCTCGAGATAGTCTCCGTAGGGGATGCACAAATAACCAAAGCTGGGAGCTGTGGGATTGGTGGTCCTTTTTTCATTGATGAGTGATGAGTGAAGTTTCCGTGAGCAGCAATGGCATTGCCGCTGCTTGATGTTGGATTCCGATTCGCGTGGGGGTGATGAGGTTTTGAACATTTTGGAGTTGTTATCAAGTGTTATGTGTTGTTTGATTCGAACAAGGATGAACATTTCTTCAAATCACAAAACATATCCATCCCCCCACAAAAAAATAACAACAAACAACAAATATGAATTTTGCAGCCTTTCTACCCTGGACTTATATCTTCCTCAAACAAGTTGCCGAATAGCCCAAGGTATCCCAGAAGACCTTTCGACATCACCTCCACCTCCACCGGATACTGCACCAGTTCACATCCGTTTCGCATGGTCCTTTGCACGTCGATGCATGCGATGTTTACGTGCCTTGGAAGCGTGCAGTTTTTTTTCTAAGGCAATGCTTTGCCTAGTTGGGACATCTTAAGTTGATATAAGATACTAATCCCAGAAGATCCTTTTTCGATTCGAAGGGTTCATTGTCGTTTGTTTTTTTCATAGAAAGGTAAATCAGTTTCCTGAGCCATCACCAAGGAAACCATTGATTGCATCATTGGATATCATTGGATTCAATTGCAAATTGGTATGTTTGTTTGAAATGGATGTTTGATAAATCATGATAAACCAACCACCCCCCGAGGGCTTCTTCATTTGATGGATCTAGGGCACATATCCCAGCCATGTTAAAGGATGTTGAACCCGTCGAGACGGCACAAGATGAGGATGGCACAATCCTATGATGATGAACGGCAAGTTACATGGTGTGCATTGGTTCCAGTGGGTTGGAAAACTGAAGTGAAATGATTGCAAATCACAAATCTGAAGAAATTCTTGAGAGGATTTCCATTCACCATTCTGTTTCACTCAGATTTTTTGTTGGGTTCATTTCTTCCAACTGCATATGTTTGCTAAGCCTCCAAGGTTGGTGAACCTTCCCCAACCTGGTCTTCAAATGATGTGGGCTCTATTGGATGCGGCTATTGAAATCGTCCCAGCTGAACACACACGAAGCTTCCCAGAAAGTCCCTTGGCAGTTGAAACAAGGAACAAACATATCCCACACCTGCGGGAAATGGAAAAATCATCTTCAAAAGGTGCCTTTAAAAGGGGGAATATATGTTAGTTTTTAGCAGGGTATGTGGCAATGTAAAATTGGCTTCTTCAGCTTTGCATGTGCTTCAACCAATTGCATCTTGATGTCCAACGGACATGTTTCATTGGCCGCTTTGTTTCCTGTCAGGAAAGCGTTTAGCGCTCTGGGCATCCTTATGCTTTGCTATTCGCCTAGCTGTAGCCTCCAAGAAGATGGAAGAAACAGGCGCGGGTTGGAATGGTCAGAGTTGCAGGTGGAATAGCTTGATCTTTTGTTAAAGCATGGTGCAGTGTGGCAAATTCCTTGAATAAGTACATACTGTATCACATATTCATGAATATAGAAATCTATTTATAAACCAATCAGTATTTTACTAGATAAGATACTTTACAACATCCTACATCAAACCAACTATACCCCCCCAAAAAAAACACATGTTTTTGTGATGGTTCATTCATTCTTTCTCTACCTTTTGGTCAGCGTTTCAAACCCACGGGTTATGGAAACCCCTCACATTGCGGCCAGCATGGTTGGGTGATCGCTTCAAGCTCTGGGGTCGCTTTGATGTCTCTTGGCATCTCACCGGGGAGACGAACGGAGAAAACCGTGATTTGTTGGGAAAACACTTTGGAAAAACATATATATCCAAATCAAGGAGGTTGAAACATCAAACAATTTCACTGGATTTTTTGATGATTTGGTTTGTGTTAGGTCTTAGGTGATGTTGTTTTGTTTTTGGTTGTTTCCATGCTGAAGGATGTGAAGGTGTGTTTTTTTTTGTTTTGAGGGACATGTGACTATAAATTATTAAATATCATTCACATTCAGTCACATTCATGTTAGTGAAGGCTGACAGATGTTTCGGGCAAAATGGCAACTTTTAGGGATGTAAAACCAGGACAAGAGTCCAAAAAAGGGACCAAGCAACTCAAATTTACAAATTTACTTGAACCAACATAGGTATGTTAGCTGAATCTTCAAGAAGATATATTAGATATACGTACAAATATTACCAATTATATATACGTATTACATACACTATATATTTATATGATATACATACATGATTTGGGATTTGCCATATTTTTCCGAGAAACTAACACCAAATTTTTGGAAGGATGGACGGATTTTCTGTCACTGTATTGATGGTCCAAGTTGAGCTAACTCTTAGCGAGTTCGGCAATCTGGCAAAACTTATCCAATGTCTAAGAATGCTCATGTTAGATACGTATTATTATGATTCAGGATTGATTATGATCAAGTACTGATTATGATGATCAAATGTTGATTATGAAAACCAACTTTTGTGTGATAAGATCAATTTATATAGTTGAGTGGTACTGTTGATGGACATGCACTAGTTGACAAGGATAATGCTACATGTTTAGAGTTTCACGTATTTCAACTGGTGCATGATTTTGTTGATCAAGAGTACCAGGTACCAACCTGATTTTCTTTCGAAAAGTGGTTGTTTTGAGTTGCGCTTCTTTGTGTATGCAGGTTTTCTCATCACAAGAAATCAGGTCGTTTGTTTATGCTCAATTCAACCGAAGCAACCAAGGATGGGATTGACTTAGAAAGTGTAGCTGCACAAGTTTATGTCACACGCTTTGGTGTGCAGGAGATGTTGGGTGTCATAGCGAATATGCAAATGTGATGAAAGCGACTTCACTTCACTTCACTTCACTTCACTTGTTTCTTTGTTATTGTTGTTTTGTGTAGACGCAGTCATATGCAAATGGACACTCAGGGTGTTATGTTCGGTGAGCTGTTCGTGTATTCAATCATGTTTGCCTTTTTTAAAGACATTCTGAAGTCAACTTAATTTTTTATATAATTGTCCACATTTTTTATACTGTTGATAGGAGAAACCCTGCACCAGTAGATATAGAAGATATGTGAAAAAAATCAATGTTAATAGAGTCAGGTGGTGATCGTCCCCCCTCCCCCCCCCCAAAAAAAAAAAGAAAAAAACACTTATGACTTATGATCTTATCAATACAGATATATTGTGATCTCACATTCCCTTCACCACAGGTTTTTTCTTCGCATTGCAGGAGTCTTGGTCCAAGGACCCTGTCTCCAAGGAGACAAGATCTGTGTTTCTAGATGACCTTCCTTGGGACTCTTGGTCCACGGACTTGACTGTGGTCTTTACAAATGACCTGGTGTAGCAGTCCGCAGAACAGCTTGGAATATTTTGTTGTTTATTTAAAATTAAGTGTAATATTGTAATATTTAATATCATAGATATTTCTGAAGCAGGGATGACAAATTTAAGGAATCCTTAAGATTGTAACTGTTGAGTCCAGGTGTGCGGTTGGGGAGAAGATCATTTCAAAGGACCACCTTTGGAGTATCAAAGGGATTGAACCTCGTTTTCCCACAGTCATTCCTGACTAAGCACTAGTCAGATAGTCATACGGTTGATGGAAGGAATCCTGCACCAGTTGATATGGTAAATATCCTGTTAATTTGCATGGTTTTATACATCCTAGGTGGTGCAGGATTTCTTCCATCAACAGTAGTGCATATTTACACCTACATTTACCTGAAAATTCCAAAATACAACTATACTTATACACCCTGCATTGATGACCTAAAATATACAGGAAATGACTTTGGTTCGACATCATACGATGGGCGGTTACGAGATAGTTGATCATTTGTTAGTTTTCCAATCATCCTGCCAATGCGGGTTCTTCATTTCGTGCAATACCCTAACTATAGAGGGTGGTTACAAATGAAATGCTTGTTGTTCAGTGCCCGGGTAAAAGGGGCCCAGACGAAACGCTGTGCTTGTTGATCTCAGAAAACAGCTTCCAATGATCCAATATCATCTCAGGAAGTGACGTCATTGCAGCCGACAGAGGCAAAACCAGAGGAAGAGGACTGGGATGTCAAAACTTGACCTCTGGGAGTGTCAAGGATGTCATGATAATGCATGGATATACATCCTTGTAGTTTGACCTGGCCTGGAAGCTGACAATTGAATCCTTCAAAGAGATACATTTTGAATGAACACTATTTTCAGCTTCCATATCAAACCGTTGGTGGATGTAAGTCTTTACTCAGAGCTGGGGGGATATTGGATTTGATCTAGTATTTGTTGTATCCCATATTGGTAAACCCTTCCTGAAAGCTTTGCAGATCATTTACCCGCTTTGCCTCATGTTGTTATTGTTGTTGTTGTTGGTCGTGGGTTGTGTTACTCTGTATATACAGTATATATCCGGGTTGCCCAGTTGACATGACATACTTTGCGACAATGCGTACAGTCGGTGACTTTCAGATGGAAGATCAGTGAGTATACTCAACATACCCAAGTTTTTGTATCAACATCCGGCGTGTTCAATCTTGCCTATGGTGTTCATGACATAGAAACGCCAAGAAGACAGAACATCAGGTCATCACTGAAAATTAGGAGCACCAATTTTTGGGTGGGATTTTGCAAAAGACAATGGGATTTTCTATTTTCAGAACTTATAGTCCATTGTTAGTGAATTGATGTTTTGTTTTTGAGTATTGCTACTTCCTACAAAAAAAACCTTCATTTCTATAGTTTCTTGGTGCGAAAAACAAACCCAGGAGCTGCAATTTGAGGATGTTGTCACCGAGGCACCGGAAACTGAGGCACCACCAGAACCCACTGAGGTAGGTGAGATGAGTCCAACTTCACCTGTGGTGAATCCACCAGAAGAATTGGATGCCATGCAAATGGCTACTTGGTGTTGGAAGGTTGGTGTTGGAAGGTGGGTGGTTAGATTGTTTTTTAATTGCATTGACTGTCTAATTTACTTGTGGTATGAAGAACATATTTTTGGATGGATATGTGAATTTGGATGAGATTTGCATGTTGCAAGATGAGTTTTGGGCTGTTTTGATGTTGGAATTTGGAAAGGAAGGATGGGAAGACCAGCAGGCCACTTATAGTTTGGATGACTGGATTCAAACGATCCAGAGATGTTGATATGTTCATTGCCTAATGGATATTGTTGAAATCTAAGTGATTAGGTCTGCCAAACAACTCACGATTCAACAAGAGGTTGGTGATAAACAGGGTACTCTTGAGTCACAGGAACCGTTGGTCCAGACCACAGCTGGCCCCCAAACCACGGTGGTTTTATAAGATTTATAAGGACTACCAACATCAACTGCATACTGGGTGATGGCCACTGTTTTTTTTTTCAATAGTACATCCCAGTTGCACTTTGCAAAGGCTATGGGTTATGGATTGTTTTGGTTGAAAGTGAACCTTTGCTATTTAGAACATGTCGTCTACCGTACCTCTAGGCACTACGGAGGAAGCTTGTGATTTCAGACCTGCGGTGGGTTTTAAAGGTACACTAGTAATACACATATATTATATCTTACGAAAAAACATATTTCCTATACTTACTACCCTAACCTCACATATACATGTATATGCACAGTACATAATGTGTCTATATATTGCATATGTATGTATATATACAATATATACACATCTATTCACCTTTCAATAGATCAGGAATCCTGTTTCCCTTCGATCAAGTTACTTCAACAATGAGGCCTTGAAGGAGCTGGAACCCAGCATGGGACACCAGATTCGGAAAGCTGCTTGGCGATTCAACATTGTGGTGTAGGGATGAATTTCAATGGTATGGGTTTCTATTCTGTTTTTTCCTCACCAAATGACGATTTTATATTGTATCGTACGTATGTTCCCGAATGAATCTAGGATTTATTCGCTTCATATTTTGACTCAACATAGATGCTCCGGAGGTATCACCTTCCGTTGGAAATAGATGGAAACATGTGGAACCACACCTGTAGGCTGACATGATATTTATATATATTTATATCAAGGGCAGCTAGGGATAGAGAGAAGAGAAATGATCCCAGATAAATGTAGCGATGGATACGGACATCGATTTGTATCTATAGTATTTATGTATGTTATACACGAGACATATATGTGTGAAATAGATATAAATATCGATATCGACGTTCCGAGGATGGATGGCTGGCTGAATGGCTGGATGGTGTACGCGTATAGATACATAAGACCTCAGTATCATCAACCAACCATAGCTAACTTGGGTATATTGACTCCAATATCTCTATCAGGGATGCTGCCCCAATTGTTGTCATCATATTAAAAACAGAACTTATTTGCTGTACCTGAGGCCTGGGAAAGCAGTCGTCGTTTCGTGGTGACCGGAGGTATTGGTCAAGGTAAACGTGCCATCACCAAGAACATCATGGCCGATTTGATTGTAGGAGAGCTTTGCACCGAGGCCCCAATTGAAAGCCACATTGGGAGCCCGATGTTGGATGTTAATCATCACAGGAGGTGTCAAAGCTTCACAAGAAGGACATGAAAAGGGCAATTCCCAAAAAAGTAGCACCTATCATTTCAGTGGCGATCCTGCAGGCCTCATGAAATTGCCCATATTTTTTTGTGGGATCAAACGATGCAAAATACACATCTATGATGATATTCGAGTGGATTTCCCTCTAACAAAAAACATAGTTCATGAAGTTTGGGTTGGTGTCATCTTTCATGACCCCTTGATGTAATCTTTCATGACCCCTTGGCCTTGGTGTCCCTAGGGTCCTGTTCTACTGTGGATGGTTCAGAAATCCGGCGATCACCAGTTGAGGTTGGTAGTTCTAGGGTTTGGGATACATCCAAACGGTGGTTGGCCTTTGGATTCTGAACCATCCAACTCTATCAGAATCATCCCGTTTTTTGCTCACCTGCGAGGTCTCCAGATTTCCTTTGCGTTTGACCTTAGCGGATTTGCAGAGATGCAAAGATTCTGCTGATGTCGCGCGGCCGATATTGCGGGATATCCTACCCTGGGGAAGTTGGGAAAATCATCGACTCAAAAGTGCCAATGGGAAGAGGATATTCCCGGGCAGGTACATGTAGCACAGCTATGGCCCAACAAGTTTGCTTATTGATACAACTGATGGTATCAACAATGTTGATGAATTCTCTATATTGAGTTTAGATGTGTTTTTTTGATATGTGCTATTATTAATTATGTATAGGTATTTGTTCAATCAAACCACATGAATCTATAGTATCGTCATATCATTATTTTCTACTATCAGATCACATCTTTCAACTCCATCCGAAAATCCAATTTTTCCTATAAAAGGTCTCCTGGAAAACTAAACAGCTTCACCCTCTAAAAATCATCTAAGAATCTAAGGCACCTTTTGAAGACAGTCAACTTAGTCAACTACTGTTGTTTGTTATCTTCCCTTTGTGTGTGTGTGTGTGTTTTTTTTCGGGTGGGAAAAAACATTTTCCCCTCCCAACCGTTGACTCGCTGAAGCTAAGGCCATCCAAGATTTGGTCTCCGAAATTGACCCTGCTAGTGCTGCTGCATGTGCCTGGCAACGGTTGACACCACCTGCTTGGGGTGGACGCTTTAATCATCAAGTCATTTGCGTGGAAGGCAAATTCATACTTACAGGTGGAGTGAGTAACTTCTTCTGCAACTTTTTTTCTTTTTTTGTGGGTTGGTGACCCGGTAAGTTGGGGGATTGTGGTTAACATGTCCCTTTTTTTGCTGGATAAGTTTTTTCAACAAGACCCTATAAAGAAGGATTTTTTCAGGTGATGGTAATCAACCTCTTTACGGGGGAACATGTCTCACAAACCCCTGCAGGTTGCGGGGTAGTAGGATCCATGGACTCCAAACTCTTCGGGGGGGCCGCAGCTTGCAGTAGATCATGCCAATTTTTTTACGCTACTAGTACAATTCGACAACTGTGCGAGAGTAGTTTCTCATTTCAGCTGATGATTCATCAATTCCAATCCATCCATCCTTTCCGTTCATCCTCGGCAATACCGAAAATGAAGCATGAACACAGATATCTTCCAGGATGATTTGCATAAGTGACCAAGCCATGCTGAGTGAACTTCAGGGATTGTTTAGAACTCTCCTGGGGGCTTGGGGGATTCCGGATTCCAAGCACGAGTTTTTTTGACCTAATTAAAAAGACATCAAATCCTTTTCCTGGCTTGCCAAGGTACTCAGACAGGAAAGCAGTTACAAGATGTTTGGATTTCAAGCGATGGGCAACTTGGTGATGTGAAGTTACCATTTTCAGAGGATGCTTGGAATGTTTTTCTGTCCAGGGAACGACCATATGATTTTCCGAGCTTCCCTTTCGGTGGGAGATTTTTTATTGTGTCTTGGAGGCATGCTCCCTAAAACTAACAGCAACCGCACCTGAAAATAGGGCCGGACCCAAAAAGGAAACATAATTGTATTCCAACCATCCATTTTTCCAGGTGTAAACTCGCTGTTAGTTCGTTTCCTGGAAGGTAAGTGGGCTACCGAAAAAAAACACCTGGCTTGTTTAGGGTAGATAGTTATACAGTCATACTACCCATTTATATGGGGATTATAGTAAACCATAAGGATCCCTATTAAACAACCAGTTTATAATAGCTCAACTGATTGTGGAACTTTGCCCCACCTTTGCGTAGCCTTGGAAATCAAGGCAAAGTTGGGAAGATTTGCCAACTCCACCTTGGCCTGCACGAAGCAATCATCAGGTTGTGTGGTGGGAGGCGCTTGGGCCTGGGGGAATGGTGGTGGTGGGATGTGGGATGTCTGGCAGATAAATGGTCCCATGGGTTGGGATAACCAGTTGATAGTGGAAGATCATGGGCATTTTTTTTGCAATTTCAACTAGATATTTGAGATACTGTAATTTGTGAGGGGTGCTTGAATTATTTTGAACCCTCCCAACGGGTTCAGCGAAGGAATGCTCCATTGACTTTATGTACGGATGTGGTCACTATAGTATACGGTATACCTTTCAATTTCATTTTTTTTGTAAAGGTATGTTGACTGCTTGGATTATAAATATGAAGCTGAATTATATTCAAAGGCATCTCCTACTGAAGTTGCTGAATCTGGGAAACTTTGATGGGAAATTCTGCCATGAAAGGCTGAAAACCCTGTGAATGAGAGGATTTCATCCCCAACTCCTACTTACGATCCATCCAGCTTGAGGATCGTTTGATTTTACTGGGCGGTCTGGGTGAAGAAGATCGACGTTTTCGAGATGCATGGCAAAGCATGGATTTTGGTCAAACATGGCAAGAGCTCCCATGTCCCAAATGGTCTGGCAGGCGCCACGACTTGACACGACCGATTGGGGTCCCCCAAAAGCTAGCGATTTTTTGGAAGGGAAATGGGAAATCCCTGTGTGTCAGGGAAACCCATAAATTTCAAGGCAAATCTTGCTTGGTGAAATGTTCTACTTTGATAATCTTTGATATATAATTTGCCCAGGTTCAATCAATATGCTAGTGATTCGTTTGATTCTTTTTGCTGCTCTGGACCTTTTCAGAGGTTTTTTTTGGTACTGAAATGTTTGCACTCGGCGGAGAAATGTGAACATATATGAGCATTGAGCATTGAACATCATTTTCCAAACCTGCAGTTTTGTGTTCCATATTTGATATCACCCCATAGGGAATACACCCGTTTGTGTCAAGGAGTTCCAGATTGGTGAACGATTGTAATTCACCCAAATCCTTGAAATATGAGACCTTTACAAAAACTTTTATCTACCACAGCCTTATATGCTACTTTTGATGTAAGAAAATCCTGTACCAGATAAATAATTTATCCGAAGTGTTCATCCAACATTTATCAATGATTTGTTCCGGATGAAATTTCAACAACAATACACCTCGCAAATTAAGATGTCCCATGAAAAGGGAACATTTCAATCCATAAAAATGTCATTGTCCAATCATCAATTTTCAGGTGCAAACTCTTTGTTGTTTTCGGGGGAGTATCCCTGCATCTTCGTACATCTTAGAGTCACATCCGGGCTCAACGGTTGTTGGTCAGGCATGGTCATCGTGCCTTAGTCATGTCCTTGGCAGTAAAGGCACCAGCCCGACCTTTGCTGGTTGTTATGGGTGGATCTGCTTCACAAAATAAGGCGTTGAAGGACATATGGGCAGTTGGGGATGTTGGATATGGTAGGGTACTGGTGAGGGTGAATGGTCAGAGCCCCGGACCCCCTGGTTGGCAGGATGTGTGGGTTTCAGACTCTGGAGGCTTTTCATGGACCGAATTGGAGGCGTTTTTTCGAGAAGGGAGTGTGGGAAGTGGGAAGATCCGTCGAACGAAGATATGGTTGAACGTGGGTGGCAACAGGTAGTGGTAGGTGGTAGGTGGTAGGTGGTAGGTGGTAGGTGGTAGGTGGTAGGTGGTAGGTGGTAGGTGGTAGGTGGTAGGTGGTAGGTGGTAGGTGGTAGGTGGTAGGTGGTAGGTGGTAGGTGGTAGGTGGTAGGTGGTAGGTGGTAGGTGGTAGGTGGTAGGTGGTAGGTGGTAGTGCTAGTGCTAGTGCTAGTGCTAGTGCTAGTGCTAGTGCTAGTGCTAGTGGTAGTGGTAGTGGTAGTAGTAGTAGTAGTAGTAGTAGTAGTAGTAGTAGTAGTAGTAGTAGTAGTAGTAGTAGTAGGAGTAGCAGCAGCAGCTGCTGCAGCTGTTGCTGTGGAGGTAGTGTTTGTTGTTTGTTGTTTGCTGTTTGTTGCCGGTCATTGCGGATGGATGTAGAATATTGAACCAGGGATATGAAAAAGCAGCAAAATTATGCAGCTTGAGGGTGAGTTCATGTCATTGTCGATTAAACTGGGAGATTTATGACCCTCCGTGGATCCGTCCTTTTGCTTCAGGCAATGCCATGTAGTCCTCGATGGAATTTCCATGTGGCACTCTTTAATCAAAGTGCCTTGGCATGTTTCCAAAGGTTGCCCCTAAGGCATATAAGATAGTAGGTAGACTGGATGCATACTTACAATGATGTACCAGTCCTTAAGGAGGTTATGATTTATGTGTGTGTTTTTTGCAAGTCCATAACTTGTTGCCAAAGAAGTGTTTTTTCAACTGTATTGACTGTTGTATTTCCACTATACCAACAAATACTCTCCCCCTTGCATCATTTCCACAAGCAGTATTTTAGTAAACTACCAGCCTTCAAAGCAAGAAAACACGGAACTTCCACTTCCTAGTAGTTCCCAAAAACAGGCCAACAAAACACACCAACGAAACATCTCCCAGGTCTTTGGATCACGGGTGGTGAAGATGAACAACATCGTTTTAACGACTGTTGGGTGCTTCACGGATGTCAATGGAATCCCAAGGGCTCCACGACTGTTGGATCCAATGTTTCGCGCTGGAAGACTGAAACGACCCTAGGTCGGGGTGGATGGATGCAGGTTGTTGGGAAGGATTTGGATGAAGGTTGGGATTATTGGATGAAGGTTGGGATGCTTGGGATCAAATTTTATCAAATTATCACATGGTTGTTTTTTCAGGGGGGAATGACTTTCTGGGGACCAAAAACCATTTGAGCGAAAAATTCTTTGCAGAATCAGAAGAAGGTGATTTGAATCCGAATACTTGGTAGGGTCCAGGTTGGCTTTTGGGAGGGGAATGTTTGGTTGCTTACTATGCCACAAGTTTCCACAGAGTGAAGACATTTGGTACTGCACTCCTTGTCACCATGGGAGTCCAAAAAGCACTTCAGAAATGTCTATATATTTCAACAATAAATGAACACATCCAAGCAACACCTGAGCATGTGCAAAAGCTAAGCCAACCCAGCTGCTACTATGTCTTCACTTGCGTCTTCCATTCTGTACTGGAACAAACAGGCGAAGATGGCTGGCGTGGGCCTTTCACTGCGCAGTGGCCAGCGAGGACGCAACATCAGGCACCAGCTGCAGATATACCAAGTTTCATGGTCATTCGGTATTCGTTGTTCTGTCAGTTGGGTGGTATACCGGAGATTTAGAAGTGGCATCAAGGGGCCCATATTCAAAACCTGGCGGAACGACCCTTAGTGGAGCTGCAGGTGATTCCTTTCCGTGGGCAGTTGGCTCTCTTCGGTGGTCTCGATGACAAGAATCAGGCTGTTGAAGGGGGCACCGGTGTCACCGGTGATCGCGGATCATAGTCCATATAAATCAACGAGATTTGGTGTTTGGAACATTAGGAAAAGATACTGAGGATGTAGGATGTTGGAAATTTTTTGGGAGAGTTACATGAAAGGAGTTTCCTATTTCAAAATAATAGAACAAAAAATCATCCAAAACATTTTTTTTTCTGAGGCTAGCTCTTCATGAATCTCCACTCACGGGTCGGTGTCAGGTCTTGTATGATGCCTGGGTGTCAGAGGTGCACATGGGATCGGGGATGGCTTCAGAAATGCTTATTTAGCTTAAGGTTTGCTGACATTCTTTAGCAGAGATACACATACCAACAGGAATAAGGTTGATATTTCATGATGTTTACATGTATATGTATTGATGTATATTTTCTTATATATACAGAATTTATTTTGAAAAAAGAGATGTTGAAGCAGGTTTACTAGGAGCAAGGTTTGCTCAGCGTGAGGTTCACTGGTGAAGTGTGGTAGTGGCAAATACCACTTACATCCACTTGCACTAAATAGTCTGGAGGGAATGGTTTTCTTCTTGCACGATATCAATGATAATTTCTGAAGACTTAATTTTGCTGATGTATTTATATACTCTTCCTCCCATAATCATGGAAGTGAAAAAATGGGGTCCCTGGAAGATGTGTTGAGTCTCCAAATGGTGCTTTTTTTTCCACGTCCATGACTTCCATGATTATGGGAGGAAGAGAAGATGTAAGGTGGCCAATTTCCAGGATTTTTAATCTTTTCCAGGTTGGTAATGGTTATTACCCACCTTCCTTGATTCCTTCAACTCATGAAGGTTTCACGTCTTCGTTTCAACATCTTCCCACCTTGAAGACATGATGCTCTCCATTGATTTTTCCACGATGAAAGCCTCAGTTCCGAGGCGAATCCATGTTTTCAAAATCACCCAAACATTTGAGATTTGACAAGGGGGATGACAAACTACCCAGACATGGGGATTATTTCATAAACCAATATCTACAGTAGGTGGTGGTTTCAAGTCCAATGTTGTTTATTTTCACCCCTTTCATGGAGAAATGATCCAATTTGACTAATACTTTTCAAATGGGGACCAATCTCAGGAAATCCAATCATACAGCAAACCTCACCTGAACCTCACTCTTAATGATGGTCTAAACACAGGATTCCTATCATGACGATTGGTTTTGGACCTCCAAACAAATTCATCCTGGGAAGCTATGCCCACTCCTTCAGCCTATCATGACAGGTTTATACCTCACTCAAAACAAATTCATCCTGGGAAGCTATTCAGAGGTTACAGTGTCTGAATCCAATACAGCACTTTAAGATGGATGTTTTTTGATGATCCTTTCCTTTTATTTTTTTTCCATGTTTTTTTCTCATGATATCTTTTCCGAGTGCCAAAAACAAACTATACTAATTTTCGGAAAGTTTGCAAATACCCAACCGAATAAACTTCGCTTTAGGATGGCAGCAGTTGGAAGAGTCTTCCCTATTTTTCTTGGGCACAAGCTTCTGGGCGTGCGGGGCATCAAGTAGAAACCTTGGCTGATGGTTCCTTGGCCGTTGAACTTTGGAGACCCGGCAAATGGTAGACTTTTGTAGCAAGTCATGAGAAATCTCTTGGGCCTTAGAATTGGAGTTTAATCAGATATGAGGCAACATAACAGCGCACACACACACAGTGACACACAGGATTATTTTTGAAGCATTACCCCGAATATAAAAGTCACTGTGAACCGAAACCGATGGCATATATATAGACAAAAAATACGTGCGTATACAAGACAATGTATTATGTTTTCTTCTATCTTCAAATAAACAGCAAATTGTCAATTGTGACAGCTTTTGCCTTTACATATACAGCCTCTCTATGCAGGCTCATATGCAGGCTCTACAGTTTTTTCGATTGCAGAGTTGTATGTATATAGAACAGCATTTGGCAGTTGTATGTTGTGTGTAGTACATGATATGGTAGTTTTCAACATGTTGGACTTACGATTATCAAAAACACATGGTTTTCCTGCTGATTCACCATCAATCGAAGACCGTTTAGAGGGGAAGGGCGCATTCATGATTTCAGTTCAGAAGGTCTCATCGAAATCTGAGAAACCCTCGATGCCAGGAAACAATTACATGTATAGATCCACACCCTGGTAATTTCACCTAGCAACCCCAGCATTTGTAATATGTGTAATTAGGTGCTTTTCGCTTGTTGGCGCGAAAAGAGGGTGATTATTCAACTGATAGTTTCACATATTTTCACTATGATTTGTAGTTTTTTCAACACAAACTGTTCATTCCTACAAATTTCCGCCTTACAACCGAAATCGCTAAGGCCGAAGTTTGGTCTTTGGTGGCTTGGGTGGTGGACGTGACATCTTACGCTCGAGGTGTTGGTTGGGGGTTGTTGGGAAGTTAACAGATTGACTTGACTTGACTCAAAACTGGGTACGTTTTCTTCGACATGACGTTCGCAACAATACAAAACATGTGTTTTTTTTTAACGGCCATGAGTATATATATATTTTCATTGTGATGATGATGATGATGATGATGATGATGATGGTGATGGTGATGGTGATGGTGATGGTGATGGTGATGATAATGGTGATGATGATGATGATGGTGATGATGATGATGATGATGATGATGATGATGATCATGATGATCATGATGATCATGATGATGATGACGATGACGATGACTAGACTGCAGTTTCCACATCATGCGATACCCAGTTGGTGGATGTGAATGACCCAACATGTACATCTTTAAAAGTTGGTCATTTGTTGGGACGGTGACATCATTTCTAGAGGCTCTGCGGGTTCTGATTGAAATCCTGTCGATTATATGTTTTTTTTGTTCGATCTGCCGGGGAGAATTCATCACGAGGAAATTATATATATATATATATATCTGTCCACATCCAAGTCAAGTTTGCTCGATTGTGGTTGGAAGGTTCCAAATTTTGCAAGTGTGGCAAAACAATCTGGAGTCCCCGACCAGAATTGGAAACAATGAGAGAAGCTTTCCCTTGAAGAAGTTTCATGACGACCACATTTCAGGTAAACTCTTCCATGTTTGTTTTATCAAACAAGTGACCCACAGGCTCACCCGCAAAATTCGGTTGATTTCGACAATTTCAAAACCAGTTGATCTTCATTTTATTTAGCTATGTTTGGGCCGGACGCTCCCATTTGACTCAGAACGTGGCCTTATGCTTGGTTGGGTGGTTTAATTTGGGTGATCTGGAAACAAAAAAAACAAAAAAATGACATCAGAAAAGGCAGAGGTGATGGTCACAAGGCCAGGGATGTTTTGGATATACAACCTCCAAGCATGCTTGGTCAACCACCATGGGTACCGGTACTGTTTAACCTCCTGGCTCTAAATCAACCGGGAGAAGGGGCGAAGCGATCGATCTTACAGAGCAACAGCAGGTCATGTTCACTGATGTTGACAAGGAACGCAAAGGAACCTGTTTGAAGGGTAAGGGAATTCCCAGCGCAATAAATTTGGCTTGGTGAATTATGTTGAAACACTTGTAAAGATTCAAATTCCTTACCTGATGCACTCAAGACATATATTTCATATTTCAGTTATTTTCAGTTAAGGTTGAAGGCAATCCAATTAAACATGCTCCTTTGGATCGATGGTTTGACCGTGACATGCCACAGATGTTTGGACGGACTTTTTTCCTTCTTTCCCGGGGCGTCCATCGAAGCAGCCATGCCTCATGAATTGGCAGTGAACCTCTTAAATGGCGATGCCTTCACCCTTGACGTTACAAGTATAGATACCGTGCAGCAGCTGAAGTGGATGCTCTGTGAGAAGTTTTGTGGTGATCCCATTGAGCGGAAAATGCTGAAAGTAGATGTATTGAAAGACTCGGACTTGCTAAAGGATGCTCAGAAACTGAATGAATCAGGGTTGCATGCTGAAGCGGAAGTGACTGTCATATACAGACGAAACGAAGTTGAAGCTGCAACGAGATACGATGTCCATACACGGGAGCTTTGCCAGGTGAACATCCCGCAGGCCCTGAGGTGGGTTTCCGAAAAGGCCTTCCAAGACTGCCATCAACTGGTGAAGGTTACCATTCCTGATTCAGTGACTTGGATTGGGGAGCATGCCTTTAGAGGTTGCACTTCTATGAAGACAATCCTACTTCCTGATTCGGTGACTGAGATTGGGACAGGTGCCTTTGCAGACTGCACTTTGTTGGAAAGCATCACGATTCCTGATTGGGTGACAAGCATTGCGGATGGTGCCTTTGAAGGTTGCACTTCTTTGAAAAGCATCACCATTCCTGGTTGGGTGACAATCATTCCGCGTGGTGCCTTTAAAGGTTGCGCTTCTTTGAAAAGCATCATCATTCCCGATTCAGTGACTGAGATTCACAGGGGTTCCTTCCAAGGTTGCACTTCTTTGGAAAGCATCATCNAAAAGCATCATCATTCCCGATTCAGTGACTGAGATTCACAGGGGTTCCTTCCAAGGTTGCACTTCTTTGGAAAGCATCATCGTTCCCGATTCAGTGACTGAGATTCAGAGGAGTGCTTTCAAAGGTTGCACTTCTCTGGAAAGCATCACCATTCCTGGTTGGGTGAGAAGCATTGCCAATGGTGCCTTTGAAGGTTGCACTTCTTTAAAAAGCATCATCGTTCCCGATTCAGTGACTGAGATTCAGAGGGGTGCTTTCAAAGGTTGCACTTCTTTGGAAAGCATCACCATTCCTGGTTGGGTGAGAAGCATTGCCGATGGTGCCTTTGAAGGTTGCACTTCTTTAAAAAGCATCACCATTCCCGATTCAGTGACTGAGATTCGCAGGAGTTCCTTCAAAGGTTGCACTTCTTTGGAAAGCATCACCATTCCTGGTTGGGTGAGAAGCATTCCGGATTGTGCCTTTGAAGGTTGCACTTCTTTGAAACGCATCACCATTCCCAATTCAGTGACTGAGATTAAGGTTTTTGCATTTCTTGACTGCAGCTCTTTGGAAAACATCACCATTCCCGATGGGGTGACAAGCATTGACAATGGTGCCTTTGAAGGCTGCACTTCATTGGACAGCATCACCATCCCGAAGTCTGTGACCAAAATTGGGTACGATTCCTTTCTAGGATGCACTTCCTTGAAAAATATCATTCTGCCGAATTTCAGTGTATGTATTTGGGTTCCGGCAGGGTGCAAGCGAACATTGCCTATCATTAAAGAAGAGTATACATGAAAGGAGTGAAGATGTGTACGGGATTTCCAGGACAGCGTGTTGGAAAAATGCACCATGTGTGGCCTCACCTCCATCTTCGGAGATGATGAAGCAATCCCGGATGATTTACTGTATCGTTTGATAATCTACGACATCTTTTTGGGTAGCCTTTTATCATGGCAAATCCGATTGCTAATGCCCCCTATGCATTTCGTGGCATCTTCAAATGAGGCTTCTGCCGATGATTCAGCACCTCTTGTATCTTCATTCAGTCAATGTTTGCATAGTTTGCTTGTACCATAGTTACAAGTTACAAATATCAGATAAGATGTACACATTACATGCATACAGATCATGTAATTAATGCAAATATCGGGTATACGAGACGCAACAAGTAGGCTGCACATACTTTTTCCCGGACCACCATATTGGCAACATCATTGGTGAAACAGCACCTACCCTATGCTCACCCATCTCAGCGATCATTTCGCTTAGCCTTCCAGAGACGACTCTGCCCCTGTACTTTCTTTTCCGGTGAGGGTGGTGGGGTGGTGAGCCAAGAATTGGGTGGAAGTTCTTAATTTGTGGTGGTTCCACTTTCTTCAAGCAACACCAACCAAAGCTCTTACCACCCTCACCGATTCCATTGTGAAGTCAAATGTTTTTCTTTCTAAAGATTGACTTTCATTGCCATTGGTTCCAACCTGATACACCCGACCAAGTTGCAGGTTGCTAGCTGTTGTCATCGAAGATATTCCTCCAAACTTGCCACAAGAGGAGGCCACTTGTTGGATTGGAGGAAAGATGGCATATCCACAGCACCGCGATCCCAAATGAATGTGCAATTTGAACTTCAATAGGTTCTTGAAAAGTAAAGCATAGCAGATGTTTTGTTTCACTTTGTTGTTAGTTTTATTTTGGAAGTGAAACTTATGGGGAAGTAGACTCAGCCATCTATTCCGGATCTGGATACACTTGGCGCCTTGTCATCGTGTGAGGCGATCACAGCGTGTAGGTGTGAACATGCCTAGGTTTGAACACGATTTTCTCAAGGTGAAGAAAATATGATCTCTTTCTCCCTCTCTCCTTATATATCTATGTTGGATAGATATATCTCTATGTATACATGGCTGGAAGCATGCGTTTGATGACGTCACTGCAATAGTAGGTTAGACAATTTGTATACCTTGAGGTCAATATAGTCAAATATGATCAACCATGTGTGTTTCTATTCATATGTGTAGTCTATATTGCGATATATTCTGCACAACATCTCTTTAATGTTTGCACCAGAAATCCGTCCCACAAACAGAGAGTTCTTCTGTCTGATTCCAAGCTTGGAGGCAGTAGTGTCTTATCTCAACAAGCCCGGGATGCACAGTCTTGTTTTGGGAGGAGGGATGCAACAGCGGAGGTGTCTTTTTCGATCTGAAGGTAATGTGAGGTGATGCCCTGCCCTAATGAAACTCAGAGTTGAAAGTTGCTTTGTTTTTGGGAGGCGAAAATCGGAGTGGCTTGATATGAGACTTTCTGACTCTGTCACTTTGTGCTTTGTGGACCTTTGTGGATTGATGTGTGTTGCTGCTGTTGCTGTTGCTGTTGCTGTTGCTGCTGCTGCTGTTGCTGCTGCTGCTGTTGCTCTTGTTGTTGTTGTTGTTGTTGTTGTAGTTGTAGTTGTAGTTGTAGTTGTAGTAGTAGTAGTTGTTGTTGTTGTTGTTGTTGTTGTTGTTGTCGTTGTCGTTGTCGTTGTCGTTGTTGTTGTTGTTGTTGTTGTTGTTGTTATTGTTGTTGTTCTTGTTGTTCAGCTGTTGCCGTTGCCGTTGCGGTTGCCGTTGCCGTTGCGGTTGCCGTTGCCGTTGCTGTTGCTCTTGTTGTTGTTGTTGTTGTTGTTGTTGTTGCTGTTATTATTGTTGTTGTTGGATTCGTTCCAGCACTCGAAGAGTGACCACTGAAAAACATCAGGTCTTGGTGGAAGAATGGAAAGTAGCTTCTGCAGTATCCAACTAGAATCTATACTCTCTTTACATTTTGTAGATGTTTGTGTTTGTTTTGTATGTATATTGATCCTGCAGGGGTGTACAAGATGTACGTGTGTATGCTTATGCGTATACAGATTTTATTTTTCATTCTGATGATGAACTTGGAGCATCTATAAACGTTGGGTGGTTCGACGATGTGCATATATACAAACCTTGAACTCAAGTCTACCCATGTACTCTTGATTTTGCAAATGGTGATAGTAGTTTCTTACGGAAGTACAGAGGTTCCACATGCAGTACAATCCATACTGGCATAGTAACCCACAGTATCATTCACAACAGATGCATGCAGTGATATCTTTGCAAACAAGATGCGGGCAAGCGACATCTGACGACACATCAACCTTTGGTACCTGCTACGAGGACCAGGTGTTTTTTCGGGGGAGTATATTTAAACACATATCGCATATCGCACAAGACAAGACTTGTTTGTTGCCAAACTTCAGGCTTTTGCAGGAACCAGGACACCTGGTGTTGTGTGTCAGTTCCATGCCGAAGTTCGGAAGCCGAGGGAGACATGTGGTGACTTTTCCTGGGACAAGAAGGTTGATTTTAATGCTTTCCGGTAGATGTTACGGGCACGCAGAAAACAGATCCTGAGATTGAAACAAGAAAGGACATTTCAGCAATGTTTCTTTGTGATGTTTCTTGTTTTTAATGATATTTCTTGATGATCATTGATGAACATCTGATCTGCAATGGTCCCAGGAAATGGTCACAACTGCTTGGGGGTCATGCTCTTTCCAGGCAATCTCCTCCCCCAAAGGTAGAAAAAGAAGGGATTCATAGAAAACGTTCAAACATGAACTTCTTTCATCTTATTCCAAGGATACTGTTGATGGAAGAAATCCTGCACCACCCGGGATGTATAAAACCTTGAAAATAATGGGATAAACTACCTATCAACTGGTGCAGGATTTCTTCCCTGACAAACCTCAAGGCTCCTCAACTGGAATCCTGAGGCTTTCTGACATTCCCCCCATCCCCAAAATGGGAGGAGACACACCTAAACGAAGAGCTTGGTGCTGAGCAGACACCAAGACACGAGAGAAATCATGTATTTTTTCTCAATCTCCGCTTGCTATCCAAATAGCACCTCTTGGAGCATGTTCCCTTTTTTCTTTCTGGCATAAAGATGCATAAAGATTTGATCCTCAACATTTTTGGGGGGTTCGATTTCAGGACAGGAAATCAACCATTATCCGGTTTGGCAACATGTTCCTAAGAGTAAACTGAATATAAACGGTAGAAATACAAGACAGGTTTGAACCTGAGACTCAGAAATTCCGACTTCACAAATTTGTTTCATGATTTGTACTTCACAAATTCATGTTTCTGACTGGTGGATTTCTTTGGTAGCTTGAAATTCAATTGGGGATCCCCAGGTCACCCATCCTATAGGACTTCCGCAATGATATGCTGCGATCAGCTTTGTGTGTTTTGAGGCTTGAAGCAGATGTTCCTCGAGAAGGCACCACGAGTTTCTGCATCTGTTGAACATGTGTTAAGCGTTTTTGATATTTTATTTGTTTCAGATGTGTAAAGTACTACTGTATAGTTTCCACAAAAAGCAACTATATAACATCACTACAGAATGGGTTGCACCACCCCACTGGGGTATTAGAAGGGGAGAAACAATAACTATGTGTTGTTTGAAGAGAAGGGTTGTGTATTTTGGATGAGTCGCGAGTGAACTGTAAGCGCATCCATTTGGGAGTCCGTTGTAGAGACCATTGAAATCCCAGGTTGGTATATGTTACATGTTGCTTTGTAATGCTGCTCAAATAAGCTGCATTGTCTTGCAAGAAGAAATATGTGGTGGAACAAATATTGTATATACATGTATAGATATATATATATATATACAGATCCTGACAACCCTTTTTAATAAAGTGCAGACGCCACATGTGATACGCTGGTTATATACATGTCTAAAGGCACTAAGTCACTGCGTCTTGCGGCACCACATGTTTTACAGGATAATTAATAGACATCAGGAGGTGAAATTTAGCAAAGCGGGTCAGGTCAGAACATACATGAGGTATCATCTTTGATTGCTCTTTAATAGTCCCAGCCAAGCCAAAATATGTTATAAATACATCACCTTTACACTTGGTAATTGTCAGTGTCTGGTGTGTTGGGTTATCTTCTTGGCTCCAAGGGGGTTCCAGGATCCAATTTTCGGCGACTCACTTGTCCCATCCCTGGGACTCCGTGATGGTGTGCCCTTCCGAAAGCATCGAAGGGGATGCAGTGACATTGGACCGACTGCAGCCTGTGCGACAACTGAGCATCAATAGCGCACGCACTTTGTACAAAGAGGTGGGATGTTGATGATGTCGGTTTGTGACTTTTTGGGGAGCGAAAAAAAACCGAGATAAACTCTATCAAGTAGGAATGTCAGAATGTTTGTAATGAATCGAATGTAATTAAGCATACTTTGAGCTTTTAATTGGACGACACATTACTCACAGGAGCTTTCGGTATGACATTATGCCACCCTGATTTGGATTTCTGAAGGGCCGTTTCGCCATCACAATGGATGAAAACACATTGAATCAGTGACATGTCAATTTCCTTCATGCCCCCGGCTTTCCAGGTGGGTTTCCTGATCGATAATTTTGAGAAACCCTGTGTTCTCGCAGATGCTTTAGTGCCAGACTGCCCTGTGGTGGGTGTTTCCGACACATTTGCCAAGCTCAGCACCTTGGGCCCAAGGGTGAAGCCACTGGAAGTGATCCAAATTCCAGGTGTTTCAATACTGGGCTTTAAAAAACGCCAAGGTTTCACAGATGTTCAGTTCGTTCAACTTTTGGAAAAACAAAAACGTCTTTCAAGACATTGCCCTAAGTTGAGAGGCTACGTAACATCCATGTGTGAATCATCTCAGTGATAAATATTCCCTACAGGGGAGCTGAAGAGTCCAGCATGTGTCCAGCGCTAAAAAAAAGGTCCCCCTCCTTTTAGGTGATTTGAGCAGTGCCAAAAAAAACGGGTGATATACCCTCCAGGGAATTAACATATCCTATCTGGGGAAAAGGAAAATCAATAAAATCATCTTCAAATATCCCATTTTGGGGGGATATGTTAGTTCCCTGGAGGGTATTTAGTTTCAGATAGGGAATAAAAAAAACCGCCCAGTTATATGGGGACGTTTTGATCAGTTGATCAGCCATTATGAGAATTAATCCTTTTTCAACAGGTGCAATGGCTGTGATATGATTAGTTTTTAGATGTTTTTCACACCTACAAATCAACGAGCGCCTTAAACCTACGTACACTATATACCCCACACACGATGCCAAGGTGGCTACAGCCGAGATGAGATTTTGGGGCAGAATTGCAGGTTGGGATTGGAGGGATCAACAACTGGATGGTTTGAGGTGAACCAGCTGAAACATGTGCAAACTCTTACTACTCATGTTGGACATGCCAGTTTGTTTCGGGAGTGTGCAGGTCGTTGATGCAATATTCGAGGAGGCAATTCTGTCACAAACAACAAGGTATTGCCTCCAATGCCCCCCCCGATGCCCCAATGACATGTCTTTTTGTGTTTAAAGGATATGATTAACAAATCATATTGCAATCAGATTCAGATAAGTGTTTGTGTGTGTGAAAGTATGTATTTGCAATTGACATGAACATACATTGACATACATTGCCAATATTTGGTAGATATTTGCAAACAGTGCTTTCGTATTACATACAACCGTTCTACGCGCTCGTCAAATGATATAGTTGGAAGAAAACTTCTAGAATGAGAACAACCCATTTATATACTTCTAAACAAACAAGATACAAATTCATCAATTCTTGGATGTTTACTGACTATTCTGTTGAATGAATCCATATTTATCCATATTTACAGTGGGATAAAATCTGATAGAATGCTTGGCATTATCTCATTGGTTTGAGTCAGACCATGTACTCTCTCTCTCTCTCTCTGATTGTCTTAAGGTTGGATTCAATTGATATCTAGTATGCAACAAGTGTTGCAAATACCTGGCGTGAATAGATATACCCAATCGCGTGTACATGACACAAGCTACCTCATTCCTGTTCCCCATTGTGCATCTTATTCATCGACTCCTTTGAATGGCAGGTTTCTCCTGAAGGATGTGCCAGGGTGCTGTATTTCCCGCTCGGGACGACGCAACTTGAGATCCATGATCCGCATGTGCAGGCTCGATACTAGGTGATCGGTGTTACCCGAAAAAAACTATGCGGGATGCCCAATTCATGTGGAAGACACACACGCACAGTCACACTTGTCAAAGAATTTTCACCATGCCTGAAATGGATACTGGACTAATAGAGATTAACAGTAATCATCGCAGAATGGTACATCCCCTTTGAATCTGTATATTATTCCTGGATGTTGAAATATTGCGTTTTTGATGCTGCTCATTTGGCAATGATAGCACATTCCACAGATTTTATCCATTTCTGCATTTATTGCTACTTGGTAGGAAGGCAGCTCTTCTGGTTTGTGGCGCACTGACCTAATAAATATGCGGACATATAATTCTAAGAATGTTTGATATCCAATATCTACCGTTGCAGATGCATGCATCATGTGTGGGTGATTCTCGAATACATTCCATTTGTTGTGCATACTTGTGAATATATGACTTGACGTTCCAATGGTTGTGGCATAGAGCCTCCTTTGCACATATGATCATATTCATAGCAACTCAGAGAGGATGATGTTCTACACCACGTGCTTTTTTTGCACACAGGCTGTTCACTGTACCAATATGTTCCTAGACCAATCTCACCAACTGGATTTTTTGGTCAGGTTGAAAGACCGATCGTATTATGCCATAGTCATAGTCAGGCTTGATTCCATAAAGATGTTTGCTTTTTTTGGTGAAATATATATATATATATACATATATATGGTCACCCCCCCCGGACCTACCTGGGGGAGGGGGTGTATCACATATGTATCTTCAGATATATATATATATATTATAAATGTCATGTGTTTTTGCCAAATCTGAGAATGGTATAAGAACGATATCAATGTGAATTTGAATATGATTTTGGGACAGTGGAGTTCATGAAACATCTTGTCCAAACAATTCGGTGGTTGCAATGTTTGTGCCAATGCTGCAGTGAATGGTACTCTCAGGAAAGCAAGGACTGAGGAAATAGGAAAACAGGCCTATATAACTCCGCGACAAAGACTCTGAGATGTATCAGCATCACATAAAATGATTGAATTTTCCAAGAATGTTTCCATTAAGAAATGATTGAGATTTGTGTATTCTGGATTTTGTGACTTAAAAAAACCACATGAATGTTGTTGCCAGCCTGCAGGTTGATTGGCCTCTCGAACATGGGAAGCACAAGTTGCTGCCAGACCAACAGGAAGCGCGATGGTAACACCTTCCTCAACATGTTCCTCACCTAAACATGGGCAGCATGAATGGGAAATCAAATGCATATGGATCCTGTAGATCCCACAAAATGGAACATGAATCTGATATCAATATATACCATACCATCCATGTATGGTATATTTACCTACACGTGGTTGATTTTTATGGTAAATGTAGGTAAATATACAATACATGGATCCTATGGGTATAGATATATCTATAGAAAATATGGGCTGTATGGCTATATGTGGCATCTAGTGGTTTCAAAGCCAGAGCGGAAGTGTGCCATGCCCTGCCAAATGATGATGGCTAGAACATGAACCCCAAAAAACACAGTGGCAAGAGTTTAAACATCATAAAGTCTCATTGCATGTTCCCCATCTAAGTGTGGCTTTCTATATGTTTCATTGGCAGTTGACATAAACATCCAACAGTCAACTGTCGGATCTCTGGAGGTTGGCTGTTCGCCTCTTAGGTTCGCAGTTGGCTTGGTGTTGCTCAATGAACATCCCTTCCTTGTGGGAGTGTCACTTGTTGGATTTTGGGGGAGGACCAACCTGGGTGGTTGAAGTGTTGGGGCGTTTTGTTTGGGGATGGATGGATGATACATTCTGAAGGCTAGCTCAGCTTGATTCCTAAAACTGAGAGTGTCAACAAAAAGTTGGAAGTGACAAGGCATATCGAGGTTGGTTTTCACTCATGGACTTTGAATGACAGATAGGTAACAGTATGTGATACTGTTGATGGAAGTAATCCTGCAGCACTGGGGATATAAACCTTGTAAATAATGGGATAAACTACCAACCTCAACTGGTGCTCTCAGGATTTCTGAACCATCAACAGTAGTAAATCTTGTTTGTATTACCCTCCCTGAAACTAACATAGCACCTGAAAATTGATGGTTGGAATAATAGGTTCCTTTTGGGATGGAAGGGAACATAGCTCGTCGCATGTGGATCATAGCTTGCCGCATGTGGATCATAGCTTGCCCTTTTTCACACAGGAATTCTTACACAATCATTAGGATAAAACACGTTGTTTGGCCAAGTTATGATAGTTTTCAATCAACAAACCATGGATTTATTGGCTCTGCCTGCATGGATTACCTGTGAAAAAAGTTGATGAATTGGCGAGGCAATGTGAAATGGCAACAGATGAGGCAATGACGCAGGTCAAGCAGGACGAGTTTTGGTGACCGTGCAAAAAAAGCCCAACAAAAACACATTCCTTTCAGGTGATAAACCAGGTTTGGTTGGTGGCATGTTCATGAATAATTGCACTCCCTGAAACTGACAGTAACATAGCCTCTGAAAAGAGGCCAGGCCCCAAAAGGAAAACGAGAAAGTATTCCAACCATCCATTTTCAGAGGCTATGTCAGTTTCAGGGAGGGTATTGACTTAAATGCTTAGTGACCTCTTTTTAGCTTTGGCAACCCTTCTTCTTGAGCGAAAGGCGGGGTGTTTGTACATGTGAAAGTGGCCATCCGGGTGCAAAAAAGTTGTTCTCAGTTTTTGTGGTTGCTCCATGATCTCTCCAACAATATTAAGAAACACGAAACGCGTGCCTTTGTGATTTAGAGGACTTGGGGTTAAAAACACCGCAGGCTGCAGTGGAATTTGAATCCACGGCTACGGCCCCAATCCCCAATCCTGCAGGATCAGCATGCCTTCATTGAACAAATTCGAATGGTTCTGCAGCAGGGTCTTTCAGAGAAGGCTGCAACGTTGCTCACAAAAGACAATTTTCTGTTTCTTGGTGTGATATTTTTTGGGAAAAAACATCACCCAAAAAAAAACGATTGAACCTACGAGTATTTTTTGTTGTTTGGGGATATTATCTACCAGCGAAAGATCATATCAACATGTATACACATAAACATCTATATATAGATAACCACTGACAAGTGGGAACATTTCGCTCCCTGTGGTGTTTGGAAACGCTACCTATGCCAGCATGTCATGTTTTTTCTCATTGCAATTTTGTTTTGATATATACATATATATAATATATATATATATTTTTTCTTTTATAATGCGAGACTAAGCAAATGTAATCTCTAATTATATAAAATTACAAAGTTAAGTAGTATATAACATACATGTTTTTATATATTTATATAGATATATCTTATGATACCATCCGCAACCCCAAGAAAACGCTGACTTGATTTCCCCCCCAAAACCTGCGACTCAAAGGTCACCCCGTCCTCGCAATTTGGCGGGCCCTGCTTTCTCGCCGGCAGCCTTGACGGACCGCGTGATTTTATTGAACGATCGCCGTACTGTTATGCGACGAGAACCTTGTGAGATTCCCAATGGATGTGCAACTGGGCTATTCTTTTTGACGGTGCAGATTTTGGGATGGAAATCTCAAGATGTTCAGATTTAGACTGAGTAGTTATATAGTTATGAAATGTGGTTGATTTCATCGCAAGAAAACATGGCCCCGTTTGTTTAAGTGGAGAGTCTTTTCTGTTAGAGGATTTGAGTGGACATGCTGACGGTTGCAAGCAGAAATGCATTGGGGAGAACTCGGAGTTTGAAAAGTTTCAAAGTCGATGCAAGAATTGACACCTTTTTTGCACACCTGACCCCTATTTCGAGAAGGTGACGTCAATTTTGTATATTTTGGTTGTTCCTTTGGTGCAAAGAAGTGATGATTTGAGAGTTGGCAACAATGTGAGTTCATCAAGAAAAAGGTTTCCAGGCATCCTCTGGACTTGTTGGATCTCGAACTTCCCTATTGCTGAAGGATTTGGCATTTTTTAACAGGACACGAAAGAAGAGGTTGTCTGAAAATTAGGTGCGGGCAGGACCAATATACAACGACTCTCTTAGAAGCAGCACAAAAAACAAAACCAAGGTGGTGGTTTCAAATAGACTTGATTTTCACTCCTAAGACCTCAACCACCAACTAGAAATCCCATGGGATTTTTTAGAGCCAATTATGGTGGAAACGATTCCGTTGACAAAATCCGCGAAAGTACACTTTGAGGTGGTCATCAGCGAAAGTCCCATTCGCCGCACTCGACAAGGATTATTTTTTGCCCTGCGAATGGAAGGAGTGTTGCGAGATGGATGGTGCCATGGTAGGTATTATAGGCACGGATAGGGGCTACGGTGTCAGTTATGCAGCGTTTGGGACGGATAGGGGTGCGGTGTCAGTTATGCATAGTTATGCAGTGTTTGGGAAAAGGTGTAATAAATTGCAGTTCATTTCTTTAGTTGGGACAGAATCTAGATGGTTGTTGTATAATTTATGTAATTTGATTTTCCACCCCTGAAGCTTGAAATTGATGCACCAATTTGACTTGTGCGTGGTCTTAAGACACCAAGTAACCCCCATAGTTGGGAAGGTCGTTGTCCAATCTTTGTTGTTCTCGTTATCATGTTGAAATCTACACGCAAAGGGAGATCTCCCACCTAAGAGAAGATGGGAGAGCTTCTCAAACCACGCAGATCAAAGCAGATCCAAGCAGGATATACGATCGCATACACACCTTCAAATATCATTTTGTTTAATTCTCAAAGGACATGAGATCTTACAGCATGTGTGAAAGTTAGATTTGAAGAGAAACACACATTTGCATGTTTCATCATTTTTTCCACTTTCACTTTGTTTTTACGTTGAATTAAGGTACAGTAGCTGGCCCGTGTTGGGTTTGACCACGATCTCTCCAGAAGACATGCAGCGCGATGGTTATCCCTTGCGTGCCGAGTGGTGTGGCAAGAGTGTGTGCATCGGTGGCGAGTTCCAGGCAGTGGGAGATGTACAGGTGGTTTTGCCATAGGATACATAGGCCAGAAACTTTGTGGCAGGTTTGATGGTAGATTTTCCATACTATGTTACTATGCACTTTCATTGAATCACTCGTGTTGTCATGGATTTGAAAAGGAGATGTACTCTACTAAGATGGCATCAAAAAAGGTTGTGGCAGTGGCTAGTGCTGGTTTATACCCAACGCCCCATTCTAGTTTGCCAATTAATTGATTCATGCCCGATGCTATCCATTTCCTGCTACTGAAATTTGTTAATTGCAAGGCCTTTGTTCGAGAGAAGGCGCAGCACTTTCATGGCAAGTCCGCTTGTGGTCCAGAGGAGAACTTGCTGTGCCGGCACAACTTGTAGGCTATCCCAAAACAAACCCAACAGCGTGTTTGAATTATTTGATATCATAATTTCAACAAGTAATTATAATCTATTATCATATACAGCAATATCACCATAGTTCATTGACTCACCTGATTGTTTCCAATAAAGATCAAGCTTGAGTAAGCTTTAAATCAGGAAAAAAAACAGAAAAAAACACCATAAAATCCATCCACCATCCACCATCCATCCACCATCCTTAACATATAACAACAAGCTTATGTGGCACCCATTTTTTTCCAAACGTTTCGAAAAACCTCAGGAGATGCAGAAATTTGAAGGTCCACAACCTCGATGGCGTAATCGTCCTACTACACCTTGGGACCTTGGAGAAGGTGATGTCATGGGTATCTTGGTTGCTTTAAGCAGCACCTAAACCGCACCGAAAAAAAACTAACATACTCCAGTTAATAGATAGTATATCAGTATATCATATCCCATTTTTTGGTAGGTTTTTTGGGATATATCCAAACGGTGGTTGGGAATGGGATTTCTGAACCATCAACAGTAGCTCCTGAAAATGATGGTTTCCTAATAGGAATCTCCGAGATTCCAGGGGTCTTTTTTCAGGGGATACTAGTATGTTAGTTTTATTTGGAGGGTACCTCCCAAAACTAACATGCCCTCCCCTCTGAAGGGGCCATTTCGAAAGGAAACCTCATCTTCTGAGCTTTCAGGTGATTTCTACTGGTTTTCGGGGAAGCAAGTTGTTGAATGTTGGTGTTTCAAATCCTTAAGTTGGTTTTTGAGGGTGTTTGATAGAGTTTGATGTTATGGTTTGTGTTTGAACCATCTTCATTTTTTTTTGCACCTCTACAGCGGCTTCTAGTGGCGGAATTGGGTTGGACGTTAGGACTCCATGTACTTTTCAGTTGAATGCTAAAATTTTGCGGAGCTGTGGGCTTGAAAAGTGTTCGGATTCACAAAACCCATAGGATCCATGTATGGTATATTTAGGTACGCGCTTGAGTAACCACCCCCTGACCCAAAGTGCTACGCAATGCACTGCTTCGGTACATACTTCACACATTTTGGATGGCAGCTCAAATGAATGCGATCCCGCTGCCATTGTGTGCTGCTTCACTCCCATTGGCGGCTCAACACACGTATTTCAAAAAAAAAACAGCGTTTTTTTCTTCATTGGCATTCTTCCGTGCTACGTTTTCACTGGTTTTTGCAATGGATTCAGCCATGGTGGAGAATATGTTGGGGGTGGTTTCCCCTTAGCGCGGGCGCCTATATTTACCTACATTTTCCTTATGGATGGTATGAGAAAGGTTTTTTTTGGCATTAATTTTTGGAAAGTGTCCCGAATTCCCCAGAGGTGAAATTTCAGAGGTGACCCATTTGGACCCATTGAGGTATGCTCTATACACCCGATGGGGATATCCATTTGATGCTGAATCTGGGTGGCAACAAACATAGATGTCGCGTTGGGTGCGATGTTTTCTGTCCCATGATGCCAGTCATTTCTGATGGTTTGGTTGTTGGTTTGTTCATTTTGTCTCCCTTTTTAAACGTTCAGGTTCCCCTGCTGGATTCAGCGAAAGTGTAGGGCCTCACCGATTGGATGTAACTTCACCCCAAAAACACGGATAGTTTTTGTTGGCAAATGGAAGCAACATTTTCTTTCAAACATGGACCGAATATATTCAGGCAATTTTGGTGGGTTGAATGGAGTTTGGTCAAATGAAATTATGTTCAAACCTACTCAGATCATCTCAGATCTATAATGAAATCGTTAACAAATTGGGGCCCCCAAAGGTTTGATGATTGGAAGATTTTTGAAAACGGTCCCAAAAGGTCCCAAATCTTGGGGTTTTCCATTCTTACAGGTGAAGAGTTCTATATTTGAAATCAGCAAATGGATGAACTTGGGGAGTATACTTGGATCTTGGAAATCATTGACTTAAAAATCATTCAAGAAAATCAGACATCGTCATGCATCTCTTTTCTGTATCTCTGATTTTTTTCGTAACTCAATGGATGTACTTCGGAGCATCAGGGGTTTGTGTTTGTGTTTGTCGAA
Source organism: Breviolum minutum Mf 1.05b.01 (assembly GCA_000507305.1). NCBI lineage: Eukaryota > Dinophyceae > Suessiales > Symbiodiniaceae > Breviolum > Breviolum minutum. Next base: position 105,550 of record DF239229.1, on the reverse strand, counting down.
GGCCAAGCCTCCTTTCCCAGCAATTTGGCAGATTTCTTTGTCTCAAGTGGAAAATCGCCCATCATGCTCAAACCGATTGAAATCACCTCACTTGAACGTGGCACAATATTTCTTAAAGATCTACGCACATATACATATCGATTGATAAGGCCACTATATAAGGCTTTCTTTCTTGGGGAGGCGGATAAAGGCGGCATTTTAGAGGTTGATATAGATTCCAATATGATATGTCTAGCCCTGGTCAGTTGTAAAGACAAAGGTCCTCCTTCGCCCTGTCAACGATCATTCAGGGAACTTGATGCCTACGTCCAAGTGCGACCGCTCAATGACCTCCTCAATTGTAGTTTCGTTCTACTTCAATGTTTTCCTGTTCTTTTGTTTCCTACGGATTGCATTTGGGAGAAACTTTGAATAAGGAGAAATCTAGATGAACTATGAATTATCACCCTTTAGTTGGTATGTCGTATATATGATATATATATATATATGTGACATGGACAGAGGGTCTGAATTACATCAATAGACATTGTAAAGTAGCTCCCACGAGGAACCCAGCCACCAGCGCCACCAAAGGAACTACGAGACGGTCCTCACTGTGTCCACTGGAAAACCGTTGGAGCGACGGGACTATTACGCATTGGTGGATTGTCGTGGTCAGGCATACGAACTCATGCTATTGCCGTATGCTGCTCGGATGTCATTGCTGGGTGTGGGGTGGAATTGGTTGGGAAAAATGGATCAACTTGGGATGATTGGGATACACCTCCCTGAAGATTTAACAGCTGGAACATAATTCCATGGAGGTTTGGTTGGAAGATCATTTTCCTTTCTTTTCATGGGTGATGGCTGTAGGTTCCAGCCGTTAATCTTCCAGGGTGTATTCGTTTTTTTTTTGCTCCCTTTGATGAACCTGGGCCGGATGTCATGACTGGGGTGCCTGGAGAGGATGTCATGAAAATCCTGTCCATGCTCAACATATGAAGCCCCGTCAAGAAAGCCCTTGTGGCCAAGTGCCACTGGATTCTTGCAAATTGTTTGCATAGAGTTGGACGAACCCCTACACCAATGACAGAGTAATGACAGCAACATCAAAATAATTGGGTGTTATTCTTTGTATCAACTGGTTAGCCGGATTTCACACCTATTTCATTCATTCCCTATGGGGATCCAATCACCTTGTCAGATGATGATTGGGGTGTATAATCACCTCCTCAGTAAGGTATTTAGGTTCCACTAGAAATTATCAGAAGGTAAGCCAGGATCCCTATGGATTAATCGTATGCACCAACCATATCTCGGGGTGGTTTCAAATATTGTTTATTTTAACCCCGAAAATTGGGGAAGATGAACCCATTTTGACGAGCATATTTTTCAACTGGCCTGAAACCACCAACTAGATATGCAATCATGATGTCAATTAACGCCCAGGAGATGCCCGTCGTAGGCTATATGCAGGAATTGGCTCTTCAGCCTTTGATTAGTCACAAGGCGCGTGTCGTTTCGAAACAATGGAAACCACGGGTGGTTTTGGGGTGGTCCGTGGTCCCTTTATCTACGGTAGTTATGTATACTAGAAATTGTATATGTGTGTTTTAAGATATGATAGATTGCAATGAAAATGTATGATAAGGTGATGTGTGGTGACATGTATGATGATATGACTCGGATACTTCATAACTTGGTAGTGTGTTATGGTTAGTTGTTAAAATAACTATAGAGAGGCCACCAGGAGTTAATCATACAATGCAATGCACTATGATATGATTAAGAAAACAATGGTATCATGTGTGTTAGTAATAGTATGCTATAGAATAGTATTATACATAATAATCATTATTAATGATATCATTTTATTCAATTCAATATGATATAATATCACTATGATTTTAATACAACACACTATGATTATATGATATATGGGTGTGTTTTGACATGAGGTCACCCCTCACGTCCCTACAATGGTCCATTTTTTAGTCGGGTTTGGGGCAACCCACTGCAGACTGTGATTTGTGACGCTACTGAACGACAGGATGATGCCTTCGCAGGATGTCACATGAGTCACTCAAGAGTTATATTTTTGTAAGAAGAATCTCGTCAAATTGACCCAACATTTCAGGTATTTCGAAGTTGGTGAAACATGTGCAATTCGACAAGATATACAGAAGCATTGAACAAAATTGGAGTGGGGTAGGGGACCACACTGTGAGAGATGCAGGATATGACATGACATATATTATCGATATGCGTTTGGAACAAACATTGCAAAAAAGTAAGGTTAATCATCCTCACGATGCCTTCTCATTCGTAAAGAAAATCCATTCGTGTGTTATCAAGAGAAAAGCGACGTTGTTTAGATGCCATGTGGAAAAACATTCTAGTTCCAAAGTTTCCACTGCCAATTTAGAGACTGGGTAGAAAGCAGATTTCGGCCTTGTGATAGGCTGTTTCAGGATCTTACAGGCAGCGAACATCAATGTCCATACAACTCACGTCTTATGTTTGCTTGCTCCATTTTGTTTCATTTTTGTAAGTGAACAGATTTACAATAATATGTCCAGTCTTTTAGCATACTTCTCAAACTCTCAAGCATGATTTTAGTTTTCAGCTTGTACTTCTCATTCTGCGAGAAAAAAAAACACGAAATTATCTCAACAGAGCATGGCACAAAACTTGCAGGTGGTTGACCATGTGGCCCGTTCAGCGGCGAGTTTAGCCGTGGCGGAGTGTAGCTTTTCAGTGTCCATTGCGGATCCGTCACAACCAGATATGTCACTTGATGTTGAAGGGAGAAGCCGGCTTGGGAGATGACATCTTTGTTGAATTAGACGTTTGTCATGTTTTGTTTTACACTCTTACATATATGTTTCTTTTGTTGGTTTCACTGGATTTTGTGGGATTGTGCTGATTTCTAGGGATGCAGGCTGATCATAGGGATAGTGGGAGATGAATTCGTATGGATTTGGATGTAAAGTTATAAAGCAACCAGTGGGACGAAAAAGCCATGACCTCATTCTGATTTGGAAAGGATCTTTTGATGAAACAATTGATCCAAAGATATTACATGTACAGTATAAACAATATGTTTCCCCCACTTGTGGGTATATTGTCACTGTTAAAACGTTTGATGAGAGGCATTGGCAACAAAGGGAGGGGATCTTGAAGAGAAGATCCTGTCAGAAGACGCTACTGGAAATTCACCCATTTAATTCTTTCTCTTCAACCTACAAACACCAACAAAAGTAAGTATTTGTATAGAAGGAAAAAAACAACTCACCCTGAAACTAACAACAACATTTTTACATCTGAACAATGGGATGGTGGGAATACGTTCTCGTTTCCTTTTTTGTGTCAAAATTTCCGGGAGTTGATACCAGGCCCTTGGTTGCCGTGTCACCTGCCTTTGAAGCCATGACAGGTGTGGGGTGGAATTGGTTGGTTAAAAAATGGATCGACTTGGGATGATTTGGGTGTTTCCTAAAATGGTGGGTTTTCCTTCCCAAATCATCCATGAAAACATAGGGTTTCCATTATAAACCATCCATTTTGGGGTACCCCTATTTTTGGAAACACCCATTTGTAGTTTTTTTTTAGCTTGGTATGATGATATAAGTGGACAAAACATCAGCTTGATGATTGCTCAAGCTGAAGAAAAACACACATGAGATAACAATTCTATTGATGATATGATGGTATTTCCAATAGTTTTCAGAGTTTTGTGATGGGTGTGGATACTTGTGTTGATCTAGACATCAGCCAAACCGTGATTTGAGTAGCCAGTTGTGGAGGAAAAGAAATTGGTGGAGGTTTCAACATGTAGTTGCCTGAGGCCTAGACCTCATTGGACAGCTGCGTATGCACTCCGTTGCTTTGTTTGGGAGAATGAAGTAGCCTTTTGTTAGTATTTAGAGTACGATAAATCATCAATTTGACAATCAGTGACACAAGGGGGATCCTGGCTCCCCTACATGTTTTTTGTTTTTGGTAAGCTTTTCCAAAGTGTGAGTTTTTACGATTCCAAAGCCCAAAACACCCAAGTCATCACCAACTAAACCATGGTTGGCCCCGCAGGTTACCCATGTGCTGAGATTGTGGGATTGAACTGCCGGTTCTTGAACCACGACTGCGAAATGAGTTGCTCCGAAACTCGTGAGAGTCTGGTGGATTGGGCAAGTTTTGTTGTTTGATGAACATAAAAATGAGTCAGACAGCATGGCTTTCCTTTATACATGGCTAAGATTTTGTTCATAAAAGGCTATCTAGGTGGTGGCAACTCAAATGTTTTTTTTTTCACCGAGAAATTTGGGGAAATAATCCAATTGGACGAACATATTTTTCCAATGGGTTGGTTGAAACCACCAACCAGCTACACTCCGGTAAATTAACATAGCAATGGAACATGGACCGTTTTGAAGATGTAGTTCCTGTTGAAAATGGGTCTACGGTATATTCCATTGCTATGTCAGGTTACCACAGGGTATACATTTACGAAAATTTGTGTCAAATCTTGACCCTGTGGATTTGTTCTCCGAGGTTTTTCCCAACGGGTCAAGTTGAGACGTGCCTGTCAAACAGGCAAACCTTTCACTGGTCTGTTGATCCTTGGCAAACGCTTGGGTTTTCCCGTGGGAAAGTGTGGGAAATGAACATTAAGGCTGGCAAAGCACCATGAATTTCATATATTATACACATGTTCTTTGTCAATAGTGGAACTTTCATGGGAATTTTCAGCCTGCTACGTTAGAATACCGGAGGATGACTGTTGTTGAGCGTATAGATTGGCCTGTATGCATATTGTTTAGTGTGTTTTGAGTATATTTTGCCACCAAATTGTACATAATGTTAGTAAAGGCACACCCATTCTTGACACACACAGACTCCCCCAAAACGAATGCAGCTCATCCTGAAAAGATGCTATCCCTCCCCCAAAAAAGAAGTAGCGTTTGAAATAACCACTTCTTCAGGTCTTGGTTTCTGCCCGTTGGTTTTTGAGGTACTGGCCAGGGTTCAGGTCCAGACAAAGGGTCCTTTCATATAGTTAAATGATGTTAAATTCATAGAAATGGAAGACATGAAGCAAGTTTGGAAACGCAGTGTTTTTCAAAGTGAACACCACAAACCAGCCAACAGTCCGCATGTTTTGTCAGAATCCTATGAGTTCATGAGTTTATATTAATGGACACTGACAACAAGCAAAACCATGCAAGGAACATGTTCAGTTGCATGGTGCCAGGTGTACACAAAGTACAGTTTTGTGGGATGTTGACATCGCACATCGATTGCTGCAAAGCACAAATTGGTGATCCTATCCTACCCATCCAACAAGAACCTGAAGCAACAAGAGATATAACTACCAATTCATAAATATTGTTCATTCGTAGATGGCCATTGTTTTTAAGGGTCATACTGTTGATGGCTGAAATCCTGCACCACCTGGGATGTATAGAACCCCTGTAAATAATGGGATAAACTGGATAAACTATCAACCTCAACTGGTGCAGGATTTCAGCCATCAACAGTAGCTACACCCCGGAAGATTAACATAGAACCTGAAAATGATGGTTTGGAAGATGATTTTCCTTTTCCACGGGTGTATTCTCAGATTCCATGTTAATCTTCCAGGGTGTACCACTCACTATGTTCTTGCCTTGGATTTGTTGTTGTTTTGATAAGGCAAAACCGTCGCAAGACGGGTGAACTCTTCGTGAACTTGCTGGACTTGCGTGGCCTTCGTGTAGCCAAAGATGCGGAAACTGGTGAAGACATTTGGTATCTGGTGGGCACCTTGGGTTGACAATTCAGAAATCCCTGGATTGGAACCAACATGGTGGCTTCAGGTTTCCAAAATTATGATGTCAACTTTTTTTTTGTTTCGATTTGGGAATTGGAATTTAATGACATTTGTGATGTTGATTCCACTCGGTATGTTGACGGGCTCGGCAGTTAAAAGGCGACAAGGACTTGCTGGGTTCCATGCTTGGTATCTCACACGGCAGTGGGAGAAACAAAAATGCATGTGTGGAAGATTCTAGTTGTAATAAACATTCAGAACCGCTACTATTTCGAGTTCCAACATGATAGTATTATAGAAACATGATAATGGAACAACTGAATCCAATTGTACTAGATCATATAAGGAAACAATAATCATATAATATTCATTTGTCATAAATTTGATTTCATGTTGAACTCTGACATTTCATGTGTCTTTTTTCTTGGGAAATGTTGAAAAACGCTGTTACCTTGAAGTTGGCCGATCCTCCCAGGGATTCAATCCGATGTGACAAATTTGGTAACCAGAGATGGCATCGCACCAATCGAGATCAAGAAGCGCCATGCAGAAGAACTTCGAGGAATTGGGGGACAACTGCTACTATTTGCTACTCAGATTCACGGAAAGGTGACTTTTTGGATGGGAATCCCCACTCTTTGGTGTATGAACAGAAGAGTTGACAGTACTTGTAGTATCTCCAACAGGATCAACATGTAATATGATCAAATATATCATAACATGTTTGGAAATATTAAGTATTCCATTACTATTTCTGGTCTCGCTATGTCTTACTATGTCAAGTCACTGAAGCTGCATCCAACTCAGACTTTGACATGAACCTTCGCTTCACATGCATGGTACAGTTCTCATGGAACATCGCAAAAAACACAAAGAATATTATATTGGATTTCTTGTGTGAACGTCTGGCTGCCCAAAGCTCAACGGGGTTACTAGGTGAGATTTGTCATCCTTGTTTCGGAAGTTTCAATTTCTTTTCTTCATGAGTTTGAATTTATTTGAGAGGCTATTCTCCTATTTTTCAAATGTTTCATTCAATGCATCCTGTTTGTCACATTTGCTCAATGGTCAGAATTGGCAGAATTGGTTTTCCGGGATTGCCCCAACAAGAAAACGGCAGGATTAGCAGCAAATCTGCGGCAAGAGCTTGAGAAGGCCTGGCTTGCAAAGAGTGGTGACAATTCCCAAGCAAGTTGCTCCGATTTCACCTTAGGAAGACTTATTAAAAACATATCATTAGTAAGACTCCTTACCCATACCATCCATGTATGGTATATTTACCTGCATTTGGTTGATTTTTTATGGTATATAAATGTAGGTAAATATATCAATCCCATGGATCCTATGGGTTATGATGTTGTGAAAATCAGAAGTTCCAGACTTCGTCTCTTCCCAGAAGTGAAGTGTAGCAGGTCTTCGCAGAAGTCGCCGTGACCTCGCGGCACTCGATGTTGGAGCAACGTCCTGACACCGAAGGTGATGTCGAAGCAACGGTGGTGAAAGATACTGGTGATGCTGTCATTGTACCAGCTGTACAGGGTGTGCAGGTGGGAGATGAAAATCCTGGAAGTGGGAGAAGGGTTTGATTGGCATATCAGCATTGAAGAAACCAAAGATGTTGAGCTATGGTGAATTTGTCAAGAGGTTCAGCTCTTCAAGTGGTTTGGATGGAGACAAAATGAGACAAATCAAATAGTGGTCATATACTCTAAATGAATATAATTGAGTATAGAGGAGTAAACTTCATATTGGAAGAACTCAGACTTGGGGATCACTGCAAGAAACCCTGTTGGCCATGCAACTGATGATCTCTTTGCTTCGTTGACTTCCTGAACTCTTATAGGATAGTGATAGGAACACCCCAACATTTGTGGGGGGAACCTTGCTTTCTATTGTGGTTTTCACATTTTTTTTGGGGGCAAGCATACAAAAGAGAAATTTGAATCTCTTCACTTCCTCAACATGAAACTGATGAAACTTTTGCGGGACACAACTGGTTGCACCTTTAAAAAGAAAACAGGCCGGGCCTAAACCCAGCTCAGTTCCTTGACCTGATGGAGTTTGGGTGTTTGTTTTTTTTGGGGGGGGCGGGGGGAGGGGAAGGGGGATGTTTTTTGAGCGTCATTATCATGTTTTTCTTATCCGGAAAAGGGTTGTGAAACAGTTCATTACCGATGTATTGATGTATTGGATACCATAAACAGCAGCGGGTTGGAAGTTTGGAGTGAGTGTACTTTTTTGTTGTTGGATACTGTTACTCCGTGACCTTGGATGAAGCAAAGTTGTTGGATGATTTTTCCATACCTGAAGGTGGGACACAACGTATGTTGGCATGTTTCCCACCAATGGGAAAGTAAAGGTATCCTTTAAGATCCTCTATGAATGATACTCTGATTACTTGCATCGTGGGTTGCCAACCAAAGCGGACCATTTGAAGTGGAACCCGGTTCTAAAGTAATACTCCAAAAACATCGATTTTCCGGTTTTTCCTTAGCTTCTTCCAAACCATCAAGGGTGTCGTTGGAGAACAGAGATCGGTGAACATCTCCACTTGTTCCTACCGAGGTTCCCATGATTGCGTTAGTCGAGTTCCTTGGGGAGATTTAATTCCGGGGCATCAGAATCATCGGGAACGTGAGAAACGCAAAGAAAAATAGGTTGATTGATGGATATTGATGGTATAAGCCATATTAAGTTTTTGTTTGGGGAGTGAATCGGAGTGAATGTCAAAAACAGTTTGATTTACTTATGTAAGTTATTTGGTGACTTGATGAACCTAAAGTTGGTGGTTTTGGTTTCAATTTTCTGATATTCTTCCGGAGCCTTGGATACATGATTAGGCATCTCACTATTTGCAAATATACATTTACGTACATATATATGTATGAAGTACATTAAATACTGGAGAAATAGGTCATAGCATAGTTATGTAGAACCTGTTCATGAACTATTTATCCAACATTCAAACAGTTCTTTTTAGTTGAGATCTTCCTCGGTTCTCTTCGTGGAAGAGTGAAAAACTCCCAAGCTCACAATCTGAGAGTGCGGTTTTGTAGATCTTCAGCAAAGAGATGAACTGGTCTTGATATGCCACCAAGTGCACAAGGGTTTGGCAATTTTGTTGATACCTGCTGGTTAGATGCAGTTGGTGTCAGGAATATCATAGTACGAAGGCCAATCGCAGCATCTTGTACCACTCAACTCAGAAAGGGATCAATCAACTAAATTCATGCCTGATGCTCCCTTGTTGAAGTCTGAAATGTTCCAACTTTCAACTCTAGGTGGTGGCAACTCAAATATTTTTGGAATTTCCACCCCGAAATTTGGGGTTTCATGATCCAATTTGAAGAGCATATTTTTCAAAGGGGTTGAAACCACCAACTAGCCAGTGACTTGGGATGCCTTTGGAGTTTTTTCCTGGAAGAAACCTTGCTACCTAGACCTGACTGGCTGAAATACGACAGCGTGGATGATGATAGCGAACCTGAACAGGCAGGGCCCAGGGCTGGTCCATTTGACTCTGTGGTTTCTAAGAAGCACTTGGATACGAAATGGATGATTGGGATACACCCCTGAAGATTAAGGGCTGGAACATAATTCCATGGAGGTTTGGTTCAAATCATTTTTCTTTCTTTTCATGGGTGATTTGTAGGTTCCAGCCGTTAATTTTCCAGGGTGTATCAATTTGGAAAAGAAAAAAATAACAGGGAAAAGATGGGACAAAAATCCGTGGAACATACTCCCCTGAAGACTAACATGTCCCCTGAAAATCAATGGTTGGAAGATGTATTCCCCGCTGAAATAGTCCCTTTCTAGGGGACATGTTAGTTTTCGAGGGTGTAGTAACGATTAAGGACCAACGATTATAGTCACAGTAACGAAACAAAAATCTTTGGGATGGATTTCTGGGGCAGCTCGGAACCGGGGGGGGGGGGCGATGGAACACCCTTGGAATATACCTACCGGATAAGAAAGCTGAGGCTTCAAAAAAGAAAGATATCCCAAGGCATAGAAATCTAACAGTCAAAGGTGGATCTTACTAGTACTCTATTTGATGGTTCAGTTTTTGATTCACATCCCATCAGAACCCAGTGAAGGATGTACCCCTCTGTCCCATCATCATGCAAGTGAAAAAAACTGCTTGACCTTTCAAATGTTTGTGCCATTTTCCAATGAACCATGATGATGGGAGGGAAATGATGTACATTCTAGGTGGTGGCAACTCAAAATTTTTGGAATTTTCACCCCGAAATTTGGGGTTTCATGATCCAATTTGACGGTCGCATATTTTTCAAAGGGGTTGAAACCACCAACTAGCCAGTGACTTGGGATGCCTTTGGAGTTTTTTCCTGGAAGAAACGTTGCTACCTACGTCAGATAGGTTGGTTCAACCACCAACCAGACATCTTTTACAACCCAAACCCCAAATACCCCAGATGCAGCGCTACGGAAGGTGGATCTTCGAGCTAAAAAGTTACCACCAAGTCCTCCAGCTTTGCCACCCAGGAGTGAACATGTTGGATTGTTTTTTTGTTTGGTGCCGGGGCGGTGGGGGATAGCAAGAGTTGAAGGTTGTTTGTTTGTTGGTTAGTTGTTGATGTTGTTGTTATTGTTGTTTGTTTGTTGGTTGGTTGTTGATGTTGTTGTTATTGTTGTTGGTTGTTGGTTGTTGATGTTGTTGTTGTTGTTGATGTTGTTGTTCTTGTTGTTGTTCTTGTTGTTGTTGTTGTTGTTGTTGTTGTTGTTGTTGGTTGTTGTTGTTCTTGTTGTTGTTGTTGTTGTTGTTCTTGTTGTTGTTGTTGTTCTTGTTGTTGTTGTTGTTGTTGATGTTGTTGTTGGTTGTTGGTTGTTGGTTGTTGATGTTGTTGTTGTTGCTGATGTTGTTTG
>DF239229.1:33168-94260 GCA_000507305.1 Breviolum minutum Mf 1.05b.01 | reverse complement strand
GTCGTTGTTGTCGTTGTTGTCGTTGTTGTCGTTGTTGTCGTTGTTGTCGTTGTTGTCGTTGTTGTCGTTGTTGTCGTTGTTGTCGTTGTTGTCGTTGTTGTCGTTGTTGTCGTTGTTGTCGTTGTTGTCGTTGTTGTCGTTGTTGTCGTTGTTTTCGTTGTTGTCGTTGTTGTCGTTGTTGTCGTTGTTGTCGTTGTTGTCGTTGTTGTTGCTGTTGTTGTTGTTGTTGTTGCTGCTGTTGTTGTTGTTGTTGTTGTTGTTTGGTGGTTGTTGTGGTTGTGGTTGTGGTTGTGGTTGTGGTTGTGGTTGTTGTTGTTGTTGTGGTTGTTGGTTGTTGGTTGTTGGTTGTTGTGGTTGTTGTGGTTGTGGTTGTTGTTGTTGTTGTTGTTGTTGTCCACTAAAATGGATGATAGTTTTGTTGGATGAGTAGAGATGTGGTTAAACATTCCGGTTTCGTTCACCTTTCAGAGTTCTATACACACAGACCTCTGACTTTTCTTGCGGTGGTTGGTCGTTGAACAGGATGCCCAGTATCTCAAAGCCACTTTACAGCAATTGTTGCGTTGTACGAGCATCAGTGCAGAGTTGTTTGGAGGATAACGACTGTTTTTGTTTTGAAAGATGTCTTGACTGCTTGTAACTTATCCATACCCATACTGGCACTCTTGTATTGAGGTCCCTTTCCTCGTCCGGCAGAAATTGGAATTTCATGCCGATGGTTGCAGCTTTTGTGCTGGGATTGAGTTGTACTATTGTTGGGCAGCTCTTTGTAAAGCGTTCCCGTGTGGGACAGCAACTGGGCCCAAAACAACGATGCTGCAGAGTTTAAACAGACGTATATACATCATGATATATTTATAAATACAATATTATACATATTATGCTGTATACGCAATATTTCAATATATACACATATTTATGTACTGATATGATATATAGTAAACGCATATATAATGCATATAGTGTATACCATGAGGTTGCCAGATTGTGAAGCGATGGGGTAGATGCATCTAAACGAGTGATGACTTGGTGACCCTGTGATTCCCCAAGTGGCAATTGGAGGTCACTTAGCTCCTAAAAAAGGTCATGTTTGGACACCAACAAGGCTGATTTTGACCAACTTGTGAGCCCCATCCTGTCGATCCTCCCGAGTGTCCCCTGTTTGCATTGAGGTAAATGTATTACCGAGTCCAGGGACCAGGGACAGGTTTCATTTCACGAAATTGTGCAAGTGCATTTTATCGTGTGGTCAGTAGATTGTCCAAACAGCTCCAGTGGATGCATTTTGTTCAGTGTCCAAAAAGGGGAAATATGTCAGTGTTGTAAACGGTGTTTGGCAATGCAAAGAACTGCTGATGTAATAATCCATTTGGAGATATATCTAGTTGCTATTATTTGCTTTTGTTTTACATTTTTGGTATACTGTAAAGTTTGATCAGTTTAAGGTTTAGAGTCATAGACCACCTCAAATCAATAGTCAACCTACTGACATTTTCAGCCGCGCACGCTTTCAAGCAGCCACATCAGTGGCTCCTGCGTTGCTCCTCCCAGGGAACCGCCTTCAAAGCGGCTAAAAGAAGCGCAACTGCGGAGTGGCTCCCTGTGAGAGTTGATGGGTAGTGACATTGACATGATCCAAATTGCATAGATTATGACTTGTTTCAAGCTGTTTTTCACTATCCACTATCAAGAAACATTAAGAATCAGAGAGTGCTACTACGCTACAGTATGTCTACATATCTATATAGAACATGATTACGTAGATCTGAATATCATCTTTGGGATTCCAATGGTGTAGCGATTCCATTGATAGTAGTGAGAATTTGAATGGAGCGATTCCCGTGTTGCAAAAGTCAAGTTAACAAACCGTAATCCTGAAAATCAGTGGTAGTTCCAGGTTGCACGTGTTTTTACGATATATGATTATTCCGAAATGTGCATGTGATGGGACGACCTGGGTATGCTACTACTGCCTATATTTCCCAGAACGGCTGAATGCTGTAGGTACATCTGTATCTAATTAATGTACGGGCCATGGGTGTTATGGTATGTGGTTTTCAGGGATTATTCAAAAACAACTTCTGCTGCATCAGGAGAAAGTGGGTGATAAAGTCATGCACTATGTGTCACTACAAAGCAGTTGCCAGTCATGGGACCTGCATGTCTAAAAAAACCTGGAGAAGTGTCCAGATCCCAAGGAACCCACCTGATTGATATGAGGGTTTCCTAAAATGGTGGTACCCAACAACCAGGGGTTTTCCTACTAAAAAATGATCATTTTGGGGTGTTTTGGGGTACCACTATTTTCGGAAACATCCATATAATTGTAAAAGTCGGTGAACCGATATTTTTTCATCACATGTTGAGGTTGACACTGTTTGTGTCAACCGGATTATACCCTGCAACGGTCACGTTTGTCCACCAAATCCGGGTTGGAAATCCGACAACTTCCTTGGAGGCGACGTCTCGGAGATGCATGAAGAAAGTGAAACAAGTATCTACTCATTGCTGCAGAGGCGCCCCAATTTGTTTCCAACGAAAAATCTTCAGGTACCCGTTGAAAACCGGAAAGCTTCCAGCTGCCGTGACACCCCTTGATGGTGACACCTGTAACTCATGACAAGTTGATATGTGGGATCGCAACAAGAACGTTAAGTTATATTCCTCTGGGTAATTTATAAGCGACCTCAGCCGGTACAGGGCGAGGCGCCCTGTAAGATTTAACGAGGTCAGACCCGAGGGATCCCCCCGATGTGACTTTCAGGATTCCCTTGCATCTCGAGAGTATGGACGGGTTCTCCCAGCACAGGGATATCAATTGTTGAGGCCGCCCAAAAAAGCTATGTTTTTTGGAAGCTTTCTAGAGCCTGATTCAAAAAAACAAATGTAACCTCATTCATAAATACAAGTTCCCTTCATAAATCAGGCTCCAAATTTATGGATTATTTGCTGGGAATAATTGAAAAAAATAAACACATTGAAAGATTCAGGCTTCATTTTTTTTGAAGTAATTCCCGTGAATAATTCAAAAAAATCCAGAAAATTTAAAAACATGAAAAAAATTCCAGAACATCAGGCCTCTCTAAAATCTGAGAGCTTGGGTCTGGCACGGGAATTAAACAAATCAAGAAAATTGGAGCTTTATGTTTTCTTTGTTTTATTTTTTTGTTATTTTCTCTCATTATTTCCAGCAACTACTGAACAACGTGGACCACGAATTTACTAGAATGAATGGCACTTAAAACAGGCGTTTCAAGAGTCCCCGCCACATAGTACCATAATATTCCTGAAATAACTTATACCCCCCCCCCCCCGAAAATTGAAACATGTCCCCTTTTCAAAGGGACCATTTAAAAAGGGAAAGGATGGTCTTCCAACCATCCATTTCACCATCCGATGTCAGCAGGTGGAAGTTTTCAGAGTTCCTTGGCCACTTTCAGAAAACAGGGGAATCGTAGGTCTATGTTTAATGGGAAGGGTTGGGAAGATCAGTTGGTGTAGATCTAAGACATCAAATGGATTTGAAACAACAAGATATTGCATTTTGTTAGATATTTTGCAAGTTGATGTCGATTTTGATATGCAAAGTAATGTGAATCTGAAATTACCAAATATAAACCTGCGCAAGGGACTTTTATTGGTCCATGGTCCATGTCATTGAGATCAACCCATCATCCATAGACCCGCGAAACTGCCTTTTCCGTTTCGGGTCGTTCGAAACTCCCCCCGGAAAACCCCGTTTTTGTGTCCAAAAAGGCTTCACGTGAAGCCGTTGGAAGCTGTTCATTTGCAGAAACTCTGCAGACGATGGACACATGGGATGGAGTTGCAGGAGAAGGTGCCACGGTGTGACAGGTCGCAAGGATGTGCAAGGGAGATTCCGGAGGAGTGATGGAAAACAAGCGAACCGAAGTTTTGTATCATTTGATATGTATGATATCATTCCAGGTTTGATGCATGCTTGTTATGTTGGCTACTGCAATTGTCATGACAGCACCCCACCATACCTTCAAGTCATACTCTATAGCGGACATCTTCCAACATGAACTCAAATCTGAAATTGCTTTGGTCGATCATTGTCATTGTCATCATACATCATCAACATGATTCAATCACTTTCGAAATATAGAGGTACTTCAAAGTCTTTAGAACAAAAATGTTTGAGAAGAAGGGCACTTTCAAGCTCAAAGTTTTAATTCTACCAGGTTGAGGCGGAAATGCTTCTGCCGGATAACTATGACCTGGTGAACAGCCCGTGCGGTGTCCCATCGGGACACTCCGAAAAGGATGTTGCCGCGATGATAGCCGTGCCAAATCTTCCTTGTTTCATGAAATTCTGTCAATTGAATGTGTAAAACAACCAACGGATACATTGTGTTTTGATAAAGGGTACAGTACATGACCTGGTTTGCAATTTATTTCTCTTCAAGAAACAGATAGACAGAGCTATTTTGGAACCAGTACCATGAATTGCGATGTAGTTGTTGTTTCTATTTGTTTCTATTCTATTTCCATCAGAAAAAAAGTTGCTAGAGCTAGTAGATACGCAGGTTTCGGGGTCCGTTCAGTGGGTTCTGTTGGAGATTTCTTGGACAATTGTTGCTACAAATAAGTGTGCTTCCAAAGTTCCAAGGCTCATGGCAATCATGGTGCTCCGTGCTCTTGCTCCACGACACAGAGCACGCGACAGGTGTGGTGGGGGTTGATTGGAGATTCACCACAACTGCAAATTTACTATGACTATAACAGACTATGACAGATTTGTTTCCAAGTATATCAAATTGAAACTGTATATGTTGGGTGAAACATGGTGAAGGTCATTTTGGATCGTCTAAATGCATCCAAACAGTTCAAAGTATGTGCCTAAAGTGCCATGTTGGAGCAAACAGCAAGAACATTAAGCTCATGAACGTGGTCCTGTTGTAGTAACACAACATGCTTTGAGAGGATTTTCTTCCGTTACTAGTTGTGACCAGCGGTGACAAAAAGCATAGCGGCTACGTGGATACATGGAACTTCTTTTCCGACCGAAGGCATCCATTGACACGTTGTCAGTATGGGGCCCCAGGCACTATTTGAGAGAAATAGGAGTTGTTGGACTGGACTTGCATTTGCTTCAAAAGAAATGTATACTTTTTGTTTGAAATTCTCATTTCCATATATTTTAACATTTCCATGCGTGAGCTTCATCTTTGCAACACATGCTGGCCACATATGCGAAATGTAGCTTTCTTACTAAGGCTGTATGATCACATGTTCAAGCGCATCTTTCAGAGCTGGGGATCCCAACAAAACAACAGCAGCTATACCATCTGAGTCGGGTGAAACATCAAGTATAAGAAAACATGTGAAACACTGCATTCTTTGGATAAGAAGCCAGATAGTAAGTATGTACAACAACAACAACAACAACAACAACAACAACAACAACAACAACAACAACACTAGTAGTAGGATATGTGATAGCGCGCCTGATGATGGGATCATTATTCCGAGTGGTCATTAGCCTCCTCAGTGAAGACAATAGGGTCTTCCCGCGGATGATGTCCATGGATTGAAGATGGGGCCTTTGATAGTGTGATTGGAGGAATCTTTTGTATGCTTTTGTTTGCTACATACTTTTTGATATAGACATGGTTGAGCTTGGGATGGACTTACTATACAATATCATTCAGTTCAAACTTCTGTGAAAGGAATTTGAGCATTGCAGAAGTCGTGTCTTTTTGGTGTGTGTGTGTGTGTTTTTTTTACCGCGCTGGACCATCCGCATCAGCGTTTGGTATGAAGATCCCAACTCACCAAATCAATACCTCCAAAACCAGCTACAAGCACTCGCAGCTGCCATAACCCTGAAGTGATAAAAGAGGAAAATTTACAGGATAAATGATAAATGTGGTCGCTTGAGGTTTCAGCTAAATCATACCTGAAGTTAGTCTTTTGTTTGACTTCTTTGCAACAAACAACAAAAACACAACTCGGATGTCTTCATTCAAAAAGGCCAAGCAGCGGTGAAAGCCTACGATGACTCGGAGTTTCCAACGTTCAGAGCTTAGACATGCAGAAATTTGTGGAGCCCAATCATGATGGGGATTTCTCATAAGGTTTTCACGGGTTCACCATGAAGTTCAAACCGGATTCTGAAGCAGAAACGGTTTTGATAATATATTTACATATATATATATACCCTCCCTAAAACTAACCTAGCACCTGAAACAACAGCATCCCCCCAACAGAAAACTTCCAACCATGCATTTTTCAGAAAAAAAAACAAACTCGCTGTTAGTTTCAGGGGAGGGGACAAAATCACCAGTGGGAATTCACCATGTATTGTATCAAATTCACCCCTAATGGCTCCATGCTTCAAGGAAAGATAACGATATTAACTTCTTGATTCACAACTACTTGGTGCAAAAAAACAAACTGTTGGATATGTGACATAAGACATCAGCATTTATGTTTCTATATCAAGGTCATAATATGTATGATGGATACATTTGGTAAAATGTACTTCGAGATAGGGACAATGTCAATTCATCTTCTTCTTTTGACAACTTTGGGGCGATGATAACAGGTTCAGCTTCTCAAGATGTTATGATCCAAACATACCCCACTTGTGACACCAACAGTTTTGTTGCTTTTTATTCCTATGGGTGATTCTTTCTTCTGTCCAAGTTATGCTGGGTTCCATCCTTGTAGGTTGCAGAAGCAGGGCATGGCCACTGCGTGTTGCGAATTGGCTTATGAAGGTTTAGGCGGGGTAGCGAGAAACAACGGCAAGCAGGAGAAGTGGCAAGTAGAAGAGTTGCCACTTACCTCTCTGAAAATAAACATGTCGCCCGGACCATTTCAAAAAAGAACATAGTCTTCAAGCCATTATTTTTGCAGACATGATATATACGTGAGTTTTTTTGGGGGGAGTATGCTTTATGATTCGTAGGCTTTTCTATAACTCTTCGTGTTTTCCACTCCCAAATTGCTATTTCTCCTCGCTTTCTATGATTTGTCGCCCGCTGTCCAGGCAAACGTAGCCGATCTATCAAGGCCCATGAGTGCCTTGGCTTTGGCTCAGCTTATTTTCAGGGCATGAAATCCAGTAAAAGATCTGAACCATTTTCCACTGAACCATGATGATGGGAGGGAAATGATGTACATCTAGAATTTTCACCCCGGAAATTGGGGAAATGATCCAATTTGACAAGCATATTTTTTCAGATGGGTTGGTTCAACCACCAACTAGAAAAGATGTTGAGAGGTGTTTTTTTTGAATCCATGTCAGTTGACTCTTGCGATGTGTTTTTTGTTGGTATCCTATGTTTATTCCCCAATCAATATGCGCAGTTCTTTTTTGTAGATTATGGGATTTACTACAGGGATTGGACTAACAGCAGAAGTAAAGCTTTTTTTGGGTGAATTTGCCAAGTCGGCATCCAGGTCAACAGGTCTTTGATGTCTTTGGTGAGAAGGGAGCATATCGTCATGTGTCTGCTTGTTCCTAAACAATTCTCCACAGTTTTGTGTAGGATGGAGTTTGGGTAACAAATATTGAAATAACAAATATTGAAACATTGCTCAACAAATCAGCTTGACAACTCATGATCGCCATGACACCAATGCAACTATATTAATATGCTTCTATATACTGGTACGTATATATATATATATATATAATGATATAATATATATATATATCGCAAATTCATTCGCCACTCATCTTTGTCCTTTGGGTGATTCTCTCATAATCGTTTGTCCTAGGTTACAAGGCTTCATCGCCGTTTTGACGGGAAAAGAGGTGAAGGTGGAACCCATGGAGAGATTGATCAAGTCACTTGGTTGAGGTTGGTGATGCCAGGTTGACTGGTGGGAAGGTTGTGGAACAACTTTCCGTGACGAAAATAACATTGGTAAATGTATGGACATTTTGAGACACACAGCCGAATTTTGTTTGCCTTCCAAGACTTCAACAGAAACAAGACTACATCACAAGTGTGCATAGTCAAATCATTTGAGAATCTACGTACTGTCATACTGTTGATGGTTCAGAAATCCCAAACCAAAAAACAACCACCTGGAATTTCCTGGAATGTATCCCAAACAATTGTAAATACTGGGAACTTCTCCCAACCTGAACTAGTTAGCTGGAGATTTCGGGACCACCAACAGTACCCTCCAACTCGGAACCAACTCAGGGCGGCTCATGCAGGGCAGCTACTTCTTTTGGAGGACGTGGCAGGGCAGGAAACGTTACATGCAGCTCCACATTGCAGACCTCTTTTTTTTGGCATCAAATTTCATGATTTAACTATGTATATATACATATACACATATTATGCAGTGCATATATCATATCATATATTGATGTCTAATCATCTAGCCATACTCAAATTTGAATTTATAAATATATGATTTAAAGTTGTTCACCTGGAATATTTCTGGACGTTCAATTCTGAGAGGTTCCAAGTTCTAAACTGGATGGATCTTCTGTCATTCCCCCGCTAAAACAACAACAGTTTATTCGATTCCTGGACCACAACCGGATGAAAAAGGTACTCCACTTGGTTCTGGTACTAATTTGTGCATTTGCGTATTTTCCTTCTGAAAAAACTTTGGACAACCTTTCGAGCATTTACCAAGGGGGAGGGCATTTACAAACACATGTCATCCCTCCATGTTGCTGGATGCTGGACAGGACTACCAGCAGGGTGGCCTCCGATTTCGGTATCCCTCCATGTCACGAAGCTTAAATCTCCGAAGGGGTTTGAGTTTTTCCCCCCCAAATATTTGACGGCCAATTTCAAGCAAGCTAACCACACAAGCTCATCCGACCTGATTTTTGAATCACCTCTTTAAAAGTGCCGGAAAATCATTCAGCTTGGTGAATTGCTGCACATTGCTAAGCACGGCCATCCTTTCAGGGCATAGAAACTGAGTTGTTAAAAGAGAGAATCATAGTGTGATCCATGAGTTTGAGAAACCACATGCAGTTCATGCTTATTGACCAGTTTCCTGAACTGTCTTGAGCTTTGACCTTAGACTTGTTAAAGAGAGAATCACAAACATGACTTGTTGGAAAGTGGGCAGTACATCCAAGGCAAGATTATTTGGCAGCACAGTGTGCTTGGCAACATTTGCTGGAAGGCAAAGGTTTACCATCCTGGTTGATCCAGGACACCTGGCACGGCATGGTTATATGAATTCATGTTGACGCTGGGTGGTCCAGTGTTGTAGCACCAACTCTGGGTCGTGGTTGTATCATGAACTTTTCAAAGCAAAATTCACTGAAGTGTGACAATGATGATATGTTTCAACACACGCACGGAGGTGTCCTTGAAGGTGCCTCTGACCTCGCATTGCAGGGTGCCACTACTCTCAACCAGGAAAAAGGAACAAGAAACATTGTAGGCTCATGGACCTGGGTCGATAGCCATTTGTCTAAACTTGCCATGCTACACAAGACAGCATGTTACACAAAAAGATGGGTATGCAAGTACATAATTGCAAATATGATCAAACATCAACAGCCGCAAAATTGTTCAATGGCCCAGCCATTGATTGGACTCATGAATAAACATGGTCATTAGTTAAAGCCATAAACAAACAAATACACACAGACGCACAGCAATTGGTCTAGTCCGATGGCTCCATTGCGTGTGTTGATCACTGGTCCTCCTGGAACTGGGAAAACCACATTGTGCCACAACGTCTCGTGGTTGAAGGGAGGTGAGGCAGCAAAACCTTTGATTCATGATCGAAGTGACTATCCTTTTTTTTGCCACAGGTAGGCCTGACCCATCCATTGCAAAAACGACAACCCTCCCAACACCTTAATGAGAAAGGCTAACGACTTAGCGTCATTCATGGGTTGCAAAGTCGGGAAAATTCCCTGCTGTTCATGGTGAGTCATGCTGGATGCCGAATCCTGAAATCCTACACGGTGTTCCACGTTATAAAGTGTAATCTCATCCCTTGCAAAACGACAAGGACCAAGGAAGAAAGTAACCTCTGAGGGGCAATTGCAAAAGTCTTTTCTTTACAACCTCATGTACGTACTGTAAATGGTACGTATATGAACTGACGTGTTTGAGCACAACATGCACTGTATTTGTGTATGTGTGATGATTTTATCAAATGGTCAAGTCCAAATGTTGCATATATAACACTGACAAACGATGATAACATTTGAATGGGCATACCAATGCATGCATATATATATATATACATGTATAATGTTGAAGCCACAGTTATGAATCCTTGATGTGACCATCCATAGTGATCCATGTCATATCCAATGACATATCGGGTCAAGCCTGTGGAGGGTTGTGGATGCGGACGCCACGGGGTGGCATCATGGCTTGGTGAAAAGGTAAGCGGCTGCGGATTGGTGACAGGGTCACCCATTTGGAACTTTAGGTGAAACGTTGGTATCTTCATCAAACGGGGTTTGATCAATCTTCTATCAGCTGCCAGTGTAACTCCAACATTGGTAGCGGAGCTCGGTGCTCCCTTCCTTTTCAAGAGTGGACGATCTGGGGCTCACTGAATTTTCCTGGTAGCTGCATTTCTTTGGTCCAGCGATTTTGACGAGTCGCAATGATGTCTGGAGCTGAAAGCATCCCTGTGCCTGAGGAGGCCACGGGTGCTGGGATTCCTACTTCATCTTTGCCTTGGAGTGCAATTCCGAAATTCATACCTGGAACGACCAATGTGCAAGAATACGCTCAGAAGCTGCGTTTCTTGGCGGCCATGTGGCCGGAGGAGCATTTGGAGCTGTTAGCTCCTAGGGCTGCCCTTCACATCGAGGGGACAGCATTCAGAAAGGTCTCCAAACTCGACCCCAACAAGTTGAAGGTCAAGGACGTTAGCGGCATAGCGCTCTTGGTCAACACGATTGGTGGGTCTTGGGGGTCAACGGAGCTTGAAGAGAGATATGAGTTTTTTGAGAAGGCTTTGTACGGGACGGTACAAAAAGCCGATGAATCTCATGACTCTTACCTGTCTCGGATGGAAAACAACTTCACGGAGCTCATCAGTCGCAACACCAAGCTGGAAGAGGTGCAGGCCTATGTGTTGCTTCGCCAGTCAACACTACCAGGCGATGATAAAAAGAAGATCCTGCTTGAACACAGTGGTGAGCTAAAGTATGATCCGGTGGTCAAGTCTTTCAGGCTTTTGGGTAGCAAGTTCTTTCACGATTTTCACGCTGGAAAGCCGACTGCTAAGACTCGGGTGTATGAGGCGCATCTGGGTGAACATGTGGACGGTGACATGTCCCAATCCAGTGGTGGGAACGCGATTTCTGAAGGAATCTTTGCTGCATCCCACGAGGATGAACCTGACCTGGACGCCGAGTTTCTGGACATCATGGTCGCTCAATCTGACCAGGACGCATTGACGATTCAATCCTTTGAGAATGAGTTTGAGGAGTTTTTGCAGGAAACCCCTGAATTTTTTGAAGCTTTCACAACCTACATGGACGCCCGGGCCCGCTTGTTAGAGAAGCGGAAGACGAGAGGTTTCTGGCCGGTGGGGGCTGCAAAAGGGAGGGGCAAATCGTCTTTCAAGGGTTTCAAAGGGAAGTCCAAATCTAAGAGCCGTGATTCTTTGTTGCAACGCATAGCCCGCAGCCACTGCAGACGATGCGGAGCTCTTGGCCACTGGAAGGCCGAATGCCCCCAACGTGGTTCAAGTGAAGGATCGACAGCTAAGGATGCACCATCTACCGCATCAGCACACGTGGCCGAGCACGTCAGTCCGGTGATTGCTTTCTATGCCGACGATGAAGGCGATGACGTAGTGACTGACCAGGAGGAGCCAGAAGCACCTCCCAGTGTGCCTTGTTTGGTCTCACATGAAGTCGTTTTTACTTGCATTGTTGATGAGAGATGTTATTTTCAATGTAATAGTACCGATAGATCACGTGTGTTTCAACGTAACTCCCATAATGCACATATCCGGAATCATCGTTGGAGCCATCATACCCATGGTTTGCATAATCGAATGCATCGCTTCGTTCAAAGGTATGGCAAAACATATCCCAAGACTGAGGTGCCTCATCCTGCATTCCCCACTGACAAACTCAGGTTTTGTGATGGTCCAGCACAGGATGGATCAAAGAAGGTTAGCTTTGGACGACATGTCTCGTCAGAAGCTTTCGTTGTGGCAGATCAACTGGCGACACACGCCATTTTGGACACCGGAGCCAGTCGTTGTATCATTGGAGACAAAACACTAGATCGCCTGTGTCAGTCGTTGCCACCATGGTTGTCAAGTTCCCTAAAGAATCGTCCCAGCCAAGTAAAATTTCGTTTTGGGAACAATCAAACACTGACCAGCATGTATCAAGTTCTGTTTCCCCTGAAGCGATCCCCAAATCAGAAGTCAATGAGTTTAGCTGTGGAAGTGGTTCCGGGTCTTACCCCATTTCTTCTTTCCAAGAAAGCATTCAAACTTTTGGGAGGCATACTGGATACTCGTAAAGACACATGTGCACTGAGCGCCATTGACACCCAAGTTTCTTTGACTCTGAGCCCAACTGGATTGTATCTTTTGAATATCATCGATATCTGCCGAAGCAACGATAAAGGGGTTTCGGAAACTGTTTTTGCATCACAGCCATGTTCTGTAGGGGTTATTTTAGATCATGCCGGGGAGTCAAAAACATCGTCCGAACAAGTTTCACAAAGTATCACCACATCAAATAATGCCAGAGCCAAGTGTGTATCAAGCATCCCTGACGTCTCATCTACACCTCGTAGATTCCCACTTCGTCGTGTGTGTCAGCAATATGCCCAATATGGTGGAGGCCATCAAGACAACGGCCAACGCGTTGGTGCAGGTGCTCACCCTGTTGCTTCAACTGGTGGTTCATCTGTTGGAGGGTTCGTCAATCGAAATGGAGGAATCAGCCCAAACCGAGATGTCCAATCATCTCAACCAGATGATGCAAGAGTTGCAAACACATCGCCAAGTACTGGAGACACTGGTCCATCATCAGAACAATCGGACCAAAACCAGGACAGCGATCACGGTTGGAAGCCCGCAGATACCTTTCGGGATGAACAATCCAAACCTTCACAGTTTGAATGTCAATCCACCTGGAAGAACGCGAAGCAGTCAGGCGTCCATTCAAGGAGGACCACCATCAGTGCTGGAGTGGGATTCCGAGGACGAGCCCTTTGTGATGGAACCTTCCGGAGACATCGTGCCGAACACTCTGCACGTAGTCAATCAGCTGACATCAAGGACAACTTCCACCGCAGCTGCTGTTCCAGCCCTTCCCGAAAGTTCATCGACCAGGGGAAGAGCTTCACGTCCGGAGATTCCGGCAGTACAACCGCAGGGACTGTCGGTTGCGGAATGGGGTCAACATGTGATCAGCTGGGGCAAAAAGCACAAGGGGAAGAGATTCTGCGACGTCCTCAAGGACGATTTGGGCTACTACGAGTGGAGCCGTGCTCGCTACACAAGCCTTCCTCCAGATCAACAAGATTTTGTGAGGTATTGCCAGGTGGCTCTGAGCCGCTATCACTTGCCAGTGGATCACTAGATTTTCATCAAGAGGTGATGACGGCCAAAGAACAGTTGAACCAATTCAAGTCCTCACATCCCTTTCGTTCATTGAAGAAAACCATCAAAAGCATTGATCGCATTGAAAATAAGTTGGAAAGTGTTATCAGTGACTGTTCTCGTTGGAATCTCCCTCAACGGAGAAATCCTGGTCGGCCCATCAAATTGTTGGAAATCTATGCTGAAAGCCAAAGTCCCTTGACTGCCGCTGTGTCCGATTGTGGTCACAGATCGATGCGATTCACCAAGTCTGATGGAGACTTAAGCACATTTGCTGGGCGTCACAAGCTTTGGTCATGGATAGAAATGTATGAACCAGAACACATCTGGGTAGCTCCCGAGTGTGGCCCTTGGGGTGGATGGAACCGTTTGAATCAACATAAAAGCATTGAATTGTTTGATCACATCCATCACCAACAACAGAGAGAAATGATCCATGTCAAGCTGTGTGCCCAAATTTGTGAGTATCAGACTCGGCACCATCGACACTTTCACTTAGAACAGCCTTTAGGATCGACCATGTATCAGTTGAAAGTTTTTCATAAGATTCTTGAACACACTGCTAGAGCCATTTTCGACATGTGCCAATTTGGACTTCGCATACCACACACTGATCGTTTCATCCGGAAAAGAAGCCAAGTATTTACTACTTCCAAACAGGTGTTTTTGCTGTTGGATCAAAAGTTGTGTCAGAGTCAACATCGACATCCTCGCATTGAAGGCAGTCACCGATTTCCTGGTTTGGGGGTTCAGCGAGTATCTCGTTTTTGTGCATCATACTGTCAAGGTTTTGCCCGAAGAATCGCTCGAGAGATCTGCTCTCACGTTCACGTGGCAGTGTCTCCTGATCAAATGGTATGTCATAATGATGAAGATCTTGAATCACCCGCCAAGAAGCCTCGTTTCAGCCAGAACTTGCATAAACGTCAAAAGACGGAACATGATGATAGCGATAAGACACTGCCACTCACGAATCTCGAGGCCGATGTCAAGTCTCGTGAGGATCCGAATCCTGATGAGAGAAACACATCAAGTGCCGAACTTCCAACAGAAGCTGTCAGGTCAGAGACCGATCACTGGTCTGCAGTATTGGAGGAAGCCAATAAAGCTGCACCACGTGTGGGCAACACCAAGTGTGAAGCGGAATCCCCGACTTTCCAGATGGCACAACGTTTGATTCCTGAGCTTTGTATTCAATCTCTGTTTGTTTGTCGTGGCACTGATAGGTTTCAGACACCATTATCAGCCCCTATATCCAAAGAATTTCCCATTCGTCGGACCATTTGTATTCATCGTAAGACTGGTGAAATTCACGATCTTGGTAATGAAAACTGGCATAATCTAACCAGGAATCAGAGGATTCGTAAGAGCCTGCCGAGCAAACTTACCATAACCATTTTTGGATCACAGAGATTGCCGGGTCAGGAATCAACAGCCTTGCCGCCAGATGAAACTGATTTACAGAGATTGCCGGGTCAGGCATCATCAGCCTTGCCGTCAGCTGAAACTGATTTACCACCCAGTGCTAGCCGGGTTGTACGTGTAGACCAACTCCCTGCAGCTTGTCAACGTACTAGCAATCCCAATCTACCTTTAGAAGGGTGGGCACCACCTCCAGTGCCTTTGCATGGACCAAAGTACCGTAGTTTAGAGGCCTCCGAGAAGAGACAACTTGTTCAATTGCATAAGAACCTAGGTCATCCAGATCCCCTCGTTTTTGCGAACCATCTTAAAGATCAAGGTGCACTAGAACATATTGTTGAGGCCGCACGTGATTTTGTTTGTGATGCATGTGTAGAATCCACCCACACCAAACATCAACGACCTGCCAAACTTCACGATGCAAAAGACTTCAATGACATGGTTGGCATCGACGGTTTCTATTGGACAGGCAAAGCTGGATTTCAGGTGTTAGTCTTCCATTGTATCGATGAGGCTTCCCTTTTCCACCTAGGTAAACGGATTGAAAATCGCCACTTGGACCATGTAATCCCCACCTGGACCGAATTTTGGTTTGCTTGGGCAGGAGCCCCCAATCAAGTGTTTTCCGACCCAGCTGGTGAATTTAGGGCAGATCAGTGGCTAACATTTCTCCAAAGCCATGACATATTGCCCCGGGTGTCGACTGAGTCATGGCAGAATGGTCGAGCTGAGAAGCATGGTCATATCATCAAACAAATGTTGGAGCGATATGATAATGAAGAAGTCATCCAATCTCCCCAAGAGTTCGATACTGTGTTGCAAGCCTGCTTCCAAGCAAAGAATGCCCTAGCCAGACACCAGGGTTACAGTCCGGAACAGATTGTGCTTGGCAAGTCGAAGAAATTGCCAGCGTCTATTTGTTCCGATGAAAGCAGTGCTTCACATGGACTTGCAGTTGGCGAAGGTTTAGATAGCGAACATTTTAGACGTGTTCTCAATATTCGAGCTCGAGCTCGTCAAGCTTTCATTCTTGCCGACAATAGTCAGTCCATGCGACGTGCCATGCTCCGTCGATCATGTCCCATGAGAGGTCCCTTTCAACCAGGTCAGATTGTCATGTATTGGATTAAAAGAAATAAACCCAATCGTCAAGAGGTTGGTAGATGGCATGGACCTGCCAAAGTTGTATTTCAAGAAGGACAATCCGTCATTTGGATATCCCATGGTGACCGTCTCTTAAGGTGTGCCCCTGAGAACATTCGTCCGGCATCCCTTAGGGAATGGAATAGCCAAAACCACAATCAGTCTTCCGAGACCCTCAAACATTCCCCAGATGCCCAAGCCAAGCTGGACTTAGCCAGGGAGTTAGGTTTGAATGAAGATGATGTGGTTATACCGAATGAACCAGCCGTAGCACCCATAGTGTCTTCCCAACCATCGGGACAACCTGAAATTGAACCATCCTATTCACCATCTATTCAGCCTTTAGAAGCAGGAACCCCCACTGTTGACACGCCTGATCCTAGTGCTAACCTGGACCTGTTGGATGAGCAGGGATTACCTGATGGAATCAGTGATCCTGAAGACCTGGCCCTGTTCAGTGCTGAGGCACTGGTCTTGGAGCCTGATCATGAGATTCATGAATGGCATTCGTACTCTGCCGGAGCTGAATCCCAAATTTGTTTGGCTGAAGATGGCTTTCCGTATCTTGATGAACCTTTGATCTGTGAAGAACAACAGTGTTTTGTCTTAGAGATTGACCTTTCTCATAATGACATGAAGATCTGGGCCCAATCCGATAGACCTGAAGATTTTGCCCATGTAGCACAAGTCAGTAAGAGAAATCGTCTTGAAGTACAGATTAAAGATTTAAGCCATCAGGATAAACTTTTGTTTGACCAAGCAAAGGATGCCGAACTGAACTGTTGGATGCAAACCAATGCTCTCAAAGCAGTGTTGCGTCAAAGCCTGAATCCTGATCAGATCCTCCGAAGCCGATGGGTTCTTACCTGGAAAAATCTAGAGGATGAGCATGGCAAGCCCGATGGTAGAAAGGCAAAAGCGCGGCTTGTAGTGTTAGGTTTCCAAGATCCCCAGTTAACTGAAGTAGCTCGTGATGCACCCACTTTGACTAGGGAAGGTAGACACACTGTCCTTCAGACCATTGCATCCTTTAATTGGATTTTGTCATCTTTCGATATCAAGACTGCTTTCCTGAGAGGAAAAGCTGATAATAATAATCCTTTGGCCATGGAACCTCCAGCAGAACTCCGCCGTAAGATGCAACTAGCTGATAATGAAGTGTGTGCCTTGATTGGGAATGCCTATGGTCGAGTTGATGCTCCTCTCCTTTTCTATAAGGAACTCACTGCCCAACTGAAGAAGTTAGGTTTTAGAGCACATCCACTAGAACCCTGTGTCCATTTTTTGGAATCCTGGTCTCATGGTTCTCGACAGTTGCACGGCGTTCTGGGAACACATGTTGATGATGGTGTCTGTGGGGGAGATTCATATTTCCATGAATGTCTTCAGAAACTGAAAGTAGTTCTTCCTTTTGGAGCCTTCAAGCAAAGAAGCTTTGTTTTCACTGGAATCCATTTGTCCCAATTACCTGATTTCAGCATTGTTGCGTCCCAGAAAGACTATGTACGTAACATTCCCGCCATCAACGTCGGAAAGAATCGACGAGATCAATCAGACAGCCCAGCTAGTGAAGATGAAGTCACGAAACTCAGGGCTATCATAGGAAGTCTCCAGTATGCAGTCACTCACACGAGGCCAGATGTTGCAGCTCGGTTGGGGGAGGTTCAAGTACAATTGTCCAAA
Source organism: Breviolum minutum Mf 1.05b.01 (assembly GCA_000507305.1). Lineage (NCBI taxonomy): Eukaryota > Dinophyceae > Suessiales > Symbiodiniaceae > Breviolum > Breviolum minutum. Next base: position 76,449 of record DF239229.1, on the reverse strand, counting down.
CCCACTGTCCAAACTCTTCTTTTGGCCAATAAAGTGTTGCGTGAAGCTCAAACCCACGATGAGGTCAAGATTTGTTTTCGTAGCATCTCTCCTGACCTAGTCACACATGTGGCTTTTGGGGATGCATCATTTGCCAGTCCCAAGCAATTAGCTTCCTTTCAGGGATCCATGATCTTTGCGACCACTCCCGACTTGCAGAAGAATCAGCAAGCTCCTTTGAGTCCACTGACGTGGTCCTCAAAGAAGATATCCCGTGTCGTGCGATCAACGTTGTCGGCTGAAGCTTACTCGATGTCTAGGAGTGTTGATAAACTTGGTTGGCTGAGACTACTCTGGGGAATTCTAATCATTCCTGATTTCAAATGGAAAGAACCTCAACTGGGATATTTCCAACTCCCCAGTGCAACAGTTGTCACTGATTGTAAATCTCTTTACGACTTAGTCACCAGAACAGCCATTCCTAGCTGTGAAGAGTATCGCACCACCCTAGAAGTTTTGCTTATCCGAGAACACCAAGAACACCATATTTAGGTGGATCCCCACAGCCTTGCAACTTGCAGACTGCTTGACAAAGGTAATGGACTCAAGTCTTCTCCGCATAGTTTTGGATACCAGCACTTTCCAACTGTACGATGAGAATTACAGCCTTGAGAAAAATGCCCATAGAAAGCAAGCAGCCAGCTGGCTTCGTGAGAAAGGATGGTCTCCACAAGAGGATATCACTCAATGACTGTCACATCAACTTTAATTTTGGACGAGTGTTGAAGCCACAGTTATGAATCCTTGATGTGACCATCCATAGTGATCCATGTCATATCCAATGACATATCGGGTCAAGCCTGTGGAGGGTTGTGGATGCGGACGCCACGGGGTGGCATCATGGCTTGGTGAAAAGGTAAGCGGCTGCGGATTGGTGACAGGGTCACCCATTTGGAACTTTAGGTGAAACGTTGGTATCTTCATCAAACGGGGTTTGATCAATCTTCTATCAGCTGCCAGTGTAACTCCAACATATAATATATATATATATATAGATATATACATATTCATGTATAGATAGATGCCTCATGTTACAAGTCATTTGCACTTTATGTCCACCTCAACCTGAGCACCTCGCCAAGGTCTATAAGCGTTTAGCCGCGAATTTCGCGGATCACCGCCACTTGGCGATTCATCACCTCAGGAACTCTCAGATGGACGAATTCCATCATTATGATATGCCAAATATGCCTTGAACATGATGGAACTCCCCAGTGTTTGAAACCATGCCAACTGCTGCGGGATATTGTCCATCAACCCTATCATGATGATATTTGAAGAAAGTGGCAACATCTTTATTTGATGCAAAACACAACTTGAGAGTAGGGAAGAGTGGCTCACTTACACCAAGGTGGATGATGCTGGAAACTCTCGAATACACAAACTCAACAAAACAATGTGTTTTGTTCCATTCTTCCATCAAAATCATCAAACACTTTTTCAGTGACCTGGGGGGCAAGTCAGGAGATGGCATGTTTTTTTGTGGTATTCCACTCCGTTTTGGGTTTTAAAGTACCTAACAGGTCGTTTCATGTCTGTTATTTTCCAATGCTTAGCCGCTAAGGACTATTAGATGGTTTTCTCATGCAGGAGATGCTGAAAACGAAAACACCAAGTTGCCAGCTGGTGAAGAGACATGATTTGGTTGAACAAGTCCTGGAATCTGTTCAAAACAGAAACTGTGCATGTAGTATGTAATGCATACATATATATATAGATAGATATACATGTCATCAGATGTTTTGAACTTATTATAATACATATTCCAAAGAGTCTTCTGAGACAAGTCATCTAAACTTCGAATTCTTAGTTTGGTGTTTTCGATCACTAGAACCAAGGTAAAGAGACTGATGGAAGGCAACTAGTGACCCATAAGTGTTACCGGTTAATATTCCATATCATTTATTTTAGGTATCATCATATCAAGATGTTTGACACTGCCACATTTAGGGCATCACGATTTCACGTCATAATTCTCGGGTGTATGCCAGTGCCATCTAGAGTTGTAGTCCTTTCCCGCCACAGGTCCCAACATACCAAGAGGACCATGCAGTATACTCATTTAAACGACTGGGCAATACGCACTGATTTATTTGGAACGTATGTACAGTTGATATGTATAAGTATTTGTACAAAAAGAGACGAACATGGCGCACATATATTTGTAAATATATTTGTATTTATACACATATCACTCTCACATTTCATAGAGCCACTAGATGCCTGTACTAGCAATCATCTTGAGATATGATTATTCCAACTTTGGATTTGCCGGGCTTTTTCGCCACAGGAGCGCCGTGAACGTGGAAGACGCATTGGCTTTGACTGTGTGGCATTGAAAGATGAAAGTCAACGGGCACCCTTGGCCAGTTGCGATGGACCAACCACCGGGCATATGGTTGGAAACTTGAAATGGGAAAGACCAATGTTGATGTGTGACGAATGTGGGTAAACAGTGAAGATTTGGTGGAAATGTCAGTTTTGTTACATTTTGTCCAAAGACTTTGCTTGTTGATTGTTCTGGATGTTCCGATTATACAGTATGTTTTTTTGCTCAGGGATGTGTATGCAGGTATGCAACCGCCCTCAAAAAAATGAGTGGTTGTTGACTCAGCTTGCATGAGTCCACCATACGGTGGCATGTTGTGGCAAATCAGAGACCTCTCTCAAAATCCTAGGGGTCAAAAGTCAAGGTGTTGTGATGAGTCCGGGAGGTATCATGACATATCATGATTCATGATCAATGTTTGTTTCACTGTGTTTCTTTTTCAAGATTAGGGCCTCTAGTGACTCTAGTGTATAGTATTTGCGTATAAACATAATTCCCAGATCTATATTTTTGCATGATGGCTCCGCCGCTAGGTTTTTTTGGTTTGATCAGAGATCATATTACAAACGGTGGACAGATCTTGTCGGCTTCCACCCCTCAGGAAAGTACCATGTTCAAGTGCAGGACTTCGAGCGTTTTACTGTGCCTATTTTGGATCGAGTGCTCAGTGAGAGCATGCATCAAGAAACAGTTCCTTGCTTGACATAATCCAAAAACCAGTTAATTGCATTAGTTGAACCATTCCAAATCGTCAGCCGGATTTTGTCTATCCACAGTAGGTAAGCTCGCAATATACACTTTCACTCGTTTTTGTTTACTTTGAAGAGGTTTGTTTTGGCACGGATGATCCTTCTTTTCTTCCATGGTGACCCAAAAAGATGGTCTGGACCATCTGACCATTTTCACTTCCTATCACCCCTGTTTTTGTTTTGGCGATCCGCAGGTCTTCGTTTTTGATGAAATTGGCAAGATGGAACTTCTAAGTCGAGATTTCATTTGCAGAGTTCAACAGCTTTTGGAGAGCAAAAATCCCAAGTTACATGTTTTGGGTATCTTTGGTAGCAGCGGCTGGAGAGTGGACATATGATTATGTGAGAATTGCAAGTCATAGTTGATTGGAGAAACGCAGTCGCATGTATGCAAGAGCCCCACTTTTTATAGGATGTTTTAAAGTGGGATGGTGGTATATCAACGCGCGCACCAAATGATACAATATATATCATATACTGCATATACTCGTACCATGTCAATGTATACACATGCATGTAAATAAACATACACATGTATCTATATACACATTCAGTGTGTATGGTGATATATCATCCATCTATCACTTCTATATGTTCTTTTTGTCTTAATGCCTGTTTTTGTCACCTCACTATCCGCCCTACCATTTCTCACCTTGCATCCACTGAGGCACCGTAGCCATTGCCGGTGGCGGCTTCATCGCTCAAAGTAAGCGACTGCCTGGTGTCGAAGTGGTCGAAATCACGCAGAGTGATCGTGATGCAAAGACCCAAGAGGTCGCAAAGAAGTTCCTTAAGGATCAGATCTGCAAAATTGTGGATGGGGCAACATAAACACGTTTTCAAGTTGAACGATCCAAGGTTTTTTTGGAAGAGAGGTGTTGAAGTAATTGATGTTTTGATGATGTTTGATGATGTTTGATGATGTTTGATGATGTTTGTTGGGATGTTTTCCTTTTTGATGATTTTTTGCATGTGTTTGAGGGAACTGTTTTTTTTGGGTTTGAGAAAAAGCATGAATGTAACCATGATGAACACTCCCAAGATGAGCTTTGTGAAACCAGTAGTTGAAATATTGTTGCAAGCAAATTAGATCCGTTACCTTGCAAATATAGCAGCTAGCAGACATCACCTTTTGATCCTTTTTGACTACCGCATCGAACCCGAATGTTGTTTTCTTTGTCTTCTGGAATCCACTAACTCGACAAGGACGGCCGCATCATCATCATCATCATCATCATCATCATCATCATCATCATCATCATCGTCATCATCATCATCATCATCATCATCATCATCATCATCATCATCATCATCACCATCATCATCATCATCATCATCATCACCATCAGCAGCATAAACTTAAACATATATAATCATATATAGTTATGTTTCTCGCTTTTTTCCCCAAAACACGACCTCCTTTGACAAACCTGATTTTCATTGGACAGGATGATGGTCCTGATGGCCAAGGACCACAAGGAGGTCCATCTGGACCATCCCCAGCCCCGCGCAAAACGGTGGGTCGATGGCGGCCCAAGGCCAAACTTAATCCACAAGAATCTCGGATATTTTTGGGCATGTTTTTGCTTTTAACCAGAGCTGATGTGTTTGTTCCAGGACAATGTTGTATTGTGTTGTACTTGTGATTCGTTTTAGAAAGTCTTCCTATTTTTGTAATCATAAAATGTTTAGAATTGTCTCGATGTTGTTTAAGTGATGCGTGTGCATTTTTGTGTGATGTATTTAGATTCTGCTTTGGAGGTAGTCTCAAAATTTTGCGAAGAACACCAAAGTGGATTGATTATTTGTTATTGCTGCTTCCAAACCATCAGGTGCTGGTTCCAAATCATCAGGTAGGCCCGCATTCCAGCACACATTAAGAATATAGGTCGATCAATGCGACTTTGCACTGTCCGGATACTTCGTGGGGAAACATCCACACAAATCAATAGATTCATGTACCGGAGATACATTGCATACTACTGGAGAATATGTGTATATATACAGTATATATTTATATTCATACATAATTATACATTTTAATATCATATAAAAAAAATGTAAATGAAGCCCTGAACGATTTAATGGGAGTTTGATGGTTTTCAGTCCAAAGGCGATTTAAAAGAATGTAACGTTTCAGCATAGCTTGGATCGAAGTACGGATCGTCGCACTGATGGATGGAGAATGTCATAAATGCCCGGTTGAGACATGTGTCGTTTTTGTCCAGGTGGAGTCCTTGCTTCTCATTTGGTTCTTCATATTGTATAACCGACACAAAAAGATATTCTAAAACGATCTTCTAAGATCCTAACCTTGCTGTTTCCTGACAGAACAGAATATTGTATTAGTAACATAATGAATATATATATATATATACATCCAGCCGTGAAATCCCAGAATTGATACCTTGGCAACTTTTCCAGATTTGAAAAACCCACCAACGCAATCTCCCCTCCAACTTTGGTTAAAGAACGGGGTCGTATCATTCACCTGAGGAACCAGTGGAAAACACGTCAGAGATGCGCTTTGAGCCACCGAGCAGAAGTGGAGATCCTACAAATGCATCATTGGTCGCCATGGGCAAAGCTGCATATGGTCAATTGGGTCAAGGCATCGAACAAGTTACAAAGAAATCACGGTGAGAAAAGGGAAGGGGTCAATGTTCTTAAAAATATCCAAACATGGAAGGGATATGATACTTTTTATTTACTTTTTGTTGACAATTAATAGTCGAGTCTCAGTATAGTTTGATTTTTTGAATGGATGTTGGCTTGGTTCAAAGAAACTTTAAGGGTACAATGGGTGTCTTTGTATGTTCTTATCACATACAGATACATTTCAAAAAATATGTACGACTTATTTAAAGTTGCCGCTACCAATCTGTGTATCTCAAAGAAAATTGATGTCCCTGCTTGGATGTTTCCCGAAAAATAATAGCAGCATACCTATGACTGCATCCAATGTGTATTGCATTCACTTCAGTTACTTCCAGGTCTTTCCAAAAACGATGATATACAATAATTATTCCATAGTATCTCAATCTACTAGTTCATATTTCATAGTAGTTTTTTTAAACACAGTTTTGGTGTTCATCATCAAACTGTGTAGTGAGTACTTGGGCCCTACCAATTTGGTTTGGTTTGACAGGGATTTCCTTATGGGACTGTTACAAGGGTGGAGGCAGTTCCCAAACTCTACCGATTGATGGGGATGTCCCCAACTTGAAGTCAACGGTCTATTTTCATTCCGAGGTGTGCAAGAGTGCAAGATTATATAGATTTAGTCAAAGTTTGTTTTCTGTGGTGTAGTTACTATGTAAGATTATGTATACATGTGCATTTATACTTTTGAAATTTGAATATACAGTACATGACATATTTGTTACATTTGTGTATAGTAAATGTAGATATGTTTCGTTTTTCTGTGCGAATTATAGTGACATCAGGCGACGCCACCTCAAAAGGTAGTTTATGAAGGAAGTTCCTTTGTTGCCCTCTTACTTCAGGGAGTTGTTGAATTTTTACAATTCCACTCTCTTTAAATCATGTACATGTGTACCATATTCCGAAGTATACATCATGTAACAACTAACAACAAATCATATATATATATATATCTTACATACTGCATATATGTAAAACACACATATATATATATATAACAACAAATCATGTTTGTCTATATATCTTGCATGCTGCATATATGCTGTATATATAATATATACTGTACTGTACTGATATCTCATGGCCGGTGTTTTTCATTGCTCCCGTTGCGGGTAGGTACTGAGATCCCGTCTCTTGGTTTTCCTTCGCCTCTTGTTGGTTTGGACCATGGCGGCCATGCCATCGCGAACGCATCCTGTGGCTTTGATCACACAGCTATCCTCACGCAGGAGTTCCTGCAGGGAGTTGCCGCCCTGGGTGTAGGTGAAACATCAGTCAACCCACAGTCAAAACATACCCATTTTCATTGAAGCATATACAGTTTTTAAACCAACTACCATAGTTGCAGATGTTGTGATGTTGTCTGACAAAAAAACATTGACTCTTTACATTTTGTTCCGAAGTCATTCGATGGAGGATGGCCTCTATTTGTGTGGGCGAAATAATCGTGGCCAATGTGCACAGCCTAGCAGTGGCACACGTGGAGAAAAGGATCCACCAGCAGCGGAAGATGTGTTGCACCTCGGCTGTGACACTCATTGAGCATTTTCGTGTTTTTGAGGGAATTGTTCCAACAACTTTTTTGTTGGTTGGATTGAACATGTGTTTTATAGATACGCACTTTGAGAAATTAAAAACTAAATATCACTCCGTCTCGGATCGTCCAAGTCCATTTGGTCCGCGATGTTTTCTATTCGGATGCATCATGTATCCATCAATCGTCCTTCCGATATCCAGTACTTGGGCGACAAACTCTACACAAATTCCCTTCTGTATCATTTTGATTTTGGGATTTGCATGGATTTGCTAACATTTATGAAGCAAGTGTGCATCCAAAAACTCCTTCGCATCAAAAACCAATGGCCGGCAACAGGTAAGCCCATCATGAGTGTATCCCCAAGTTCCAATCCAAATCCATCAAATCAGGTCTGCACAAATCTGCGAAATACCACAGAGATCTGTGGTAAAAGGTGTAGCATGTGGTGGAGACCATACTTTAGTGCTGCTGGAGAATGGCGACGTTTTGGGATGTGGTGACAATTCCTCTGGTCAGTTGGCGCTAGGCCACTCGGTTAGAGTGAACACAGTTGACTCAAGTTGCGGAATGCAAAGACATTGATGGTGATGGAAAGGAATCTGAATGATGTTTTACACATTTGGTTGAAATGTTAACTAATACTCCGCCTTGGCTGTCCAAAAGTGCCCAACAAAAATGACCATGTTGCTACTCAAAATGAGAGATGTCCCTTATTGGTCGAAGAACCAGGCAGGGGTTGACCATATATTTTCCCAGGTAGTGGTTTCAAACATTTAAGATATTTTCACCCATGGGGAAAAGGATCCAATTTGACCAGCAGATGTTTGTTCACCTGGGTTGAAACCAACCATCTACTGTAGTTGCCTTAACATTAGCCATCAACTTCGGGGGGGCAAAGTTTAGGTGGTGGTGCACCGATGTCAACCAAGTTGTCAAGATGTAACAAGTTGACTGCTCCTGCAACCACGGTATCTGCTGGCTTCAAGCATAGTGCAGCTGTTTGCAATGAAGATGTCTACCTTTGGGGTGCAAACAATCAAGGCTTGAGCTGGGTGAAGGAAAAAAAACTTGGATCTCATATTTATATACATATATATATATACATATTTATTCATAATTGTATATATATACACATATTTGTTTATATGTATATATACATATTGGTATATTTATATATATACATATTTGTTTATATGTATATGTAAATACTGGTATTTAAATATACATTTTTGTTTATATGTATATATACACATTGGTATTTTCATATGTACATATTTGTTTATATGTATATATACATATTTGTTTATATGTATATGTAAATATTGGTATTTAAATATACATATTTGTTTATATGTATATTTACACATTGGTATATATATATGTACATATTTGTTTATATGTATATATACACATTGGTATATTTATATATACATATTTGTTTATATGTATATATACATTTTGGTATATATATATACATTATATATATTTATATACATGTATATCCTCCCGTAATGATAGTCCTGAATCAGATTGCTTTCAAAGTTGTATATATTTCCAATTGAACATGCCAAGAATTGTTTAATTGCTATGTTGAGATATAATTACCGGACCAGATTGCAGTTGTATATTTTGTTTCTCGACTTTGAGAGGTCAACTGGGCTTGGGTCGACGTCAAGCATCTGTCCATGTGCCACAAGTTTTAGATGTTGGTGAGAAGCTGGATGATTTTAGATCAGTTGTTTTGATTTGCAGATTTCATTTTGACCACCTATATATAGGACCTATAGCCACTGAATTAGGAAGATGGTGGTCTACGTCCAAGATGACTTTTCGAAAAACAAATCGACATTACAGATTCACGGGGTCAGGTTACTGAGAATGTCATATAAAGACCACTAAGATGTTAGTTTGAAGTACTTGGATTCTGCTAGATGATCCATAAGAATCGGAGTCGGAACCTTCCAAGCAGTTGAAGGTAGCTTGCACCAAGGAAAGTCCGTGCATGTGCTTTGGGACGTTGGCATTCCTTGGCTGTGACTGTAACTTCTGTGGTGTGGGCCTTTGGCTGGGGACGCTTCGGGGTCTTAGGGCAAGGAGACTTCACTGAATCTTGGTGACTGCTTATGGAGCTACAACACTCAATGCCGAGCTGATTTTTGTTGCAGTTTGTGGAATCTCACCAGTTTTTGTTGGTGCTCCAGAAAAAAAATATGCCATCATGTAGGAATATGAGTTTATTATACCAAGCTTTTGACTGAACACTCCAAATGATTTGACTTTCGGATTGGTGAATCCTACAAAGACACCATCCAATTCAGGGTTTTTGGGAATTGGAATTGATTGGTTGGCGTTATTCATTTGGGACGGCTCAATATTTTTTTGGGAGATGCTAATCATTTAGGACCTTTTTCAGAAGCATGATTCCGCATGATCCAAACATGAAATGTTTGATGATTTTTTGGATCCAGAGTTTGGAGGTTCCAACATTCGTCAAGTTGACATTAAGTCCAGTCGCAGGTTGGTGCATTGGTGAGTTCCTGGATGTATGAATATTGGATAGAGAATCTTTCGGTTAAGGAATCCGGAGTGACTTCAAGGTATCAAGGTAAGGTAGCAGCACCTGCTGAAACCTGGGGTTTTCCATGGGTTTTTCATGGAAGTTAATGGTCATTTTTTAGTAGGACTGTGTGAATCATGATGAGAACATGAGCAAGAAGGTGAGGATTGAGTACAAACAACTTAGCCAATGTCTAGCTTTTATACGGCAGAAGTTGTGATGTTGATATTATAAGTTTCAAGTTCTCAACGATATAAACCCGTTGAAACTGAGTAACTGGGATCATCAGTCAAAACTCTATGCTATTGAGAGGTTGCCAAACCACAGCAAAGACCCATTTTTTTAAATAAAACACATTTGATTTACACACATGTAAAGCAGCCTTACAGTGTTTTTTTAACTATCAACCTTCACTGACTTCCACGACCTGCCCCAAGGATCATCACAGTCCGGTACGAGTGGACGTCCCACCACCTGTTCATCACTTAGCATCTGGAGCAGTCCATTGTGGTGCCATTTGCGGTCCCAAACGCCAATGTTTCATGTGGGGCCGAGGCAGTTTCTTGTCGAAGATGTAACTCTTGAAACTCCCAAAGGAAGGTTGAAACTGTGAAACTCTCAAACTCCAATTTGAGTGTTTGTAAGTTGTATATAGTATATAGTATATAGTATATAAGTTAAGCACACCAAAAAAACATCTCAAACCGGCTAGCTGATTGTTGTTCTATGGTGTTGAAGCATATGATGTAGTGATGTATTACCTACCATCATCACCAACCTTCCAAACCCACCAGCATTGAGGTTTGGGTCGTTGTGGTATGGGCTCAGAAAGCAATCTCTTGATCCCACGAGCTATTCCACAGTTGGAAGGTGGGTCCCAAACAATGGAAACTGGTTGAACTGGCCATGGTAGGAGCTGAGTGTAACTTCTAAGGGATACAAATCTAGATGGTGGTTTCAAATATTTGTCATGTTCACCCCTAATTGGGGAAGATTCCCATTTCGACTATTTTTTTTCAGATGGGTTGGTTCAACCACAAACCAGAAATGGTGTGATCGAAATTGGGGGTTCAAGACATGTCAGATCTGAGATGGAAACCTTGGCATTTATAGATGACGGATGAGTGTTGTTCATTGGCCCTGGCTAAGGGTTTGATATGATGATGGCGGATGGGGGATGATGTGTAATACAGAATTTGCAGGACAAGACTGAGAAGTGAAAAACATAATAGCGGATTCGTGCGGATTCCATATAAGCGAAGATGAAATTATCTCCGCATTTTGTTGGAACAAATTAGCACAAGTGAGAACTTCAGAAGGTGCTTCCTGGCTTGTGTTGATGCGTATTTCAGAGGGTCGCTCAGATGACAGATAGGTTTCAGTTATAGCCATAGCCACGTTTTTACCTTGTCCATCAGCTTTCCACTTGGAAATTGTCGGAAGCAACAACAACATCATGGGCTGTTGCCGGGGTCCCCCTCCCCTTCCAGGTGTTGCTACTTTAGCCTTGGGTGGTGATTTTTCAGCTGCTTTGACTGTGGATGATTCGACTTCTTCTTGGTGGTTTTGGGGCAAAAATGAAGAGGGCCAATTGGGTTTTGATGATCGCATGAATCGTTTGCTTCCCACTCGATCTCATACATTGCCACCCGATTTTCGAGACTTGGTGGACATACGACATGTTTTTGTTTTTAAACCGGGAGTGTGGGAGCAGTTGGTGAAGATCTAAAACTGGTCCACTATCAAGTATTATTAGACTATTATATAGATGCGATTTCTGCACAACCTCTTTTCCAGTGTATACCTATGTAATATGATCTATAATATATATATATATATGTATTGTGCAGATCATTCGTCAAGTGTCACTTTTTCATCATGTTTATTGAAGTCATGTTTGTCAACGTGTCCAGCGTCTTGACGTAGCAAAGATCTGGTCGGACAAACAGAATCCTTTTTGAGGATTCACTGATTCAGGTTTCAGAAGTAAGTAGAGTACGAGATCCAATTCTTTGTGTACTTTTCACCGTTCATGAGTCCATGAGTATAGTAGCATATAGTATCATATCAGTTTGTGGTGGAAGTTCATAAAATCATTGCAGTTGAGAATAGTTGAGACAATATCTTACACACAAACTACATATATGTGTTTCTTGTTTCATTTGTCATTGAATTTTACGCACCTTTGGCACTGTGGCGGTGGTTCAGGACATATAGCTCTGGGTGATTGTCACACTGTGGCCTTTCGCTGAGCTTTTTCGTTTGAGATTTTCGAGCTTCGGAGCTTCAAAAAGTGACGATGACATGGGGCAAGGGCAGCCCGGGTGATTACATTTGGGTGATTACAATTTGCCCAGCAATGGGCATGAGATTTTATTAAGGTTTCTGGCATCCATTGGAACCCCTTTTTGATCATATCTCAGCGACCAAATGTTTTTTTTTCACTTTCTGTAGTGTCTAGTGTCAAGCTTATGAATTTGTCCATGGTTGCCAGATTGCTATCGGGTATCATGTGAGTAGGAAGGTCCCACTGTTTTTTGCATGATTCTTACGATTATTGATTTCCATTCGCCGCCGCCACCACCACCACCACCACCACCACCACCACCACCACCACCACCACCACCACCACCACCACCACCACCACCACCACCACCACCAGCAGCAGCAGCAGCAGCAGCAGCAGCAGCAGCAGGATCATCATCATCATCATCATCATCATCATCATCATCATCATGACCATCAAAATGTTCAACATCTTCAACATCACAAACAATATATCACTATTTGATCTTATTCAAGTTGATTGCAATTGTTTCATCCACATCATCAATGATGCATCATTGAACATTATCGTCACTCATCCTCTCAAGTTTCCATGATCCCTACATATTTATGTTCAACCAGGACAATATTAGCAATCTTTGATGATGTTTTTTTCATTTCCATTTGCTATTGCATCCAGCTGTACTGTTTCATCTGAGGGATACACAGGCGTACCCACACATCATTTTATGTCGAAGCTCCTACAAGTTTGCATAAATTTTGGGATGTTTTGGGCCGCAGCTCGTTGCAGGAGAATGCCGCTGGCAATGTGTCAGAAGAGGTGACGAGTTGTGCCAAGTTTTTCTGCCTTCAGGCGACAGTGGATGGGAAGAGCGGGTAATACGTTGTTTTCCGAATTTGCAAGATACTGCCCCATAAACACGCCTATATATCCTTTCAATTGACTTTCAATGCATTTTTGTTTTATCGATTTTTGTCCATATGACCGGTCACTTTCATCGAGCTTTTGGCGACGTGAACAAAAGCACCTACCACTCACCGATGACGACGAGAGGCTGAAGGAAAGGAACCTTTGCGAAAAGAGTTGTTGTTGGAACTACGTGAAGGGTCCCTTGGCTCCAGCTTGGACGAGTAATGGTGCGTCGTTCAAGACGTTTATACAACATTGTTTGTTAATTTGGAGGTATGTGTGTGTGTGTTCCAATAATGAACGTCATATGAGTCATATGGTTTGCTTGGCTTTAGGATATCTGAGGCCATTTTTTTGGGGGGCAAAGAATGTTGGCCTGCTATACCAAGGCTTGCATTTCTTCTTCAGACCATGTGCAAGGCCAGTTGCCAAAACAATGGTATGTTTTGATCGCATGTTTTGGGTTTCGTGGGGATGCTATGGGAAGCGCATTCTGAATAATACCATTCAAATCCATTCAAAATCCATTGTAATCCATTATATATATATATCGGATATACCATATATACCAGATCCATGTATATATATATACATATTTATTTTTACAGTATACATATTAAACATATTATACCAATATAAATCTACATATCGTGATATTCAAGTCGTGCCAGACATTTGTAATGTTCTGGCTTTAGCTTTTTTGGTGCCACAACATGATGAATGTCAAAGCCCTGGGTCTATCGGCTATCGCAGCTGATTTCTTCAGTTTCGGATCTATGTGATTTATTTGATGATTTCATGGTGACGTTTGGCAAATTCATTGCAACTATACTTCCAAGAAATCTCCAACAGGACCCACTGAACGGACCCCTAAACCCGAGTATCTAATAGCTCTAGCAACTTACTTAGGGGTCCGTTGGTAAGGTCCCATTCAATTTTTGATGGAATACTGTATATGGATGTTTCGAAAATGGAGGTACCCCCAAATCATCCATTTTAATAGGGTTTTCCATTGTAAACCATCCATTTTGGGGTACCCCTATTTTTGGAAACACCCATATATTTCAAGGTTGGTTTAATTGGGTACCTTTCATCACATCACTTGAACAACAACCTGTCCTGGCAAAGGCAGGAAATGCTTTGGCGATTCGGTGCCTGTTGGGAATCGTTTCTCGAACTCAACTGATGGCCGTGACAAAAAACCTGGGAATGGTCCATTCAGAGACTGAAGATTGATGGGGATCAGTTCAACTTCATGATTTTTGGTGACTGGAAAACTCCCTGGAAGTGAAAAACAACATAGCCCCTGAAAAGTCATCAAAACCCCAAAAAAGGAAAGGAAAGGATCGTCTTCCAAGCATCCATTTTGTCAGGGGTAAACTCGCTGTTCAACTTCGAGGGGTGTAACTCTGAAACAAGTCAACCAGTTGTAGCAGATATCATGCTATGTCATCCTACATATTGAGCAGAAAACCTTGGTACTTTGTTGTTTTTGGTGCAGCCACTCAGGCTGCAGCCAGTGGTCGACAACAACTCATGGTTGCTGGGCTGCAAGGGGCTGGTGGGTTCCATGATACTTATGGGCGAAAAATTGCATTTTGACTGGCCAGTGCTTTTTTTTTAATTTGCTGTTGGAGAAGCTTGATTTTTTTTTCCCAGAAAATACCTTTGCAGCGGCCCGCAATGTCTGGAGGAGCCTCGTTGGAATCATGAATCAGATCGACATTTTTGCAGCCTTGAATGCTTTATGTTTTGTAGGTTTACATCCCCCTTTTCTTGCGGAATGAATCTCTGTGTATCCCCCATTTCTCCATGGATTTTTCCAACCTTTCCGGTAGCCAAGGCAATGCATTCACAATCAGGTTGGACTTCAAAACCCTGGTGCTGCAGTAAATCAATGTAGCCCTTTGATCAGGTAATTGATACCGGTAATCATTCATCAAACCTGATATAACTGAAATAGTATCCATAAACTTGATATCTCTGAATTTTGAAGATGAAGAATATTTTGGAGAACATCTTCTAAGCAGCGGCGATTTTTGACATGAAACGTTGAGGTGTTTTTTTTGCGTTTGCGTCAACGGATGTTTGGTAATCAACACTGAGGGTTTTGGATTTAGAAGCTTCAACAGAAATCGGTCATTGCTCTCAAAAACTCATGTTCAAACCAAAGATATAACCTGAAATCATCTCAATAATGTTAGGTTTTGATGTAGCATCCTTTGATAGATGTTGATCTCCCCAACACTTTTTGTCTTTTAGATTTTGGCCATCGTTTATTTGGGCCATTTTGTGGATCAGGCAATCGTCCAACAGGACTCCATTTGGCTGCCATCCATGGACACAAGGAGAGGGAATTTTCATGGAAATGTGGATAGGATCAAGATTACATACCCTCCAGTAAACTAACTAACATGGCAATGAAAAATCACCATTAAGATAACAGGACATACATCTTCAAATGGTTGTTGTTCCGTTGTCATATTTGAGTTTTGGGGGTGTAAGATTACTGACTTCCAGAATTATATGGAATCATCTCAAGGAATTTTTTGCAGTCTTGCAACTTGAGAGGTGGGATAGAGGAACCAATCCAAGGTGAGAGGCCAAACTTGATTTTGCTTTGAAACTGAACATTCTGGCAGTCGTGATTTCTGCCGCCTGGTGTTTGTAGTCAGTGTATATTTATGTTGCTGTTAATTTCGGTTATTTTTATAGTGAATTCAAGATGGGATGAGTGGTCGAAACTTACAAGTTCTCTTCCATCTATTGTCAGAATGCTGTTTCACCATGGTTTCATCAGGATGTCGTGGAGACTCTCTTGGCCTTAGCTCCCGAGCCCATGCAATTGTGTGGGAGGGTCCCAGCTGAGGGGCTTGGTATATTTATCCTACATGGATGCTTGATTTTTATGGTAAATGTAGGGAAATATACTGTGGGAATGATTCAACAAATAAAAGTGAATGGGTTTCGTACCTGTATTGTGATATGGATAGCGCATATCGATGAATGCAAATATCATCTATTAATTATTCATTAATTATCACCTATGTGCTATGTCATTCACTTACTATATATTATATATAAATATATTTGAATATGTACTCTTGGATTAATTTCTTCGTATTTGTGTAAATATGTTGTTTATATATATATTTATATATATACATATTTATATATATATATGATATATACACACAGGGTTACATAATTGGTATGACTAGCTGACTGCTGCGCCCAGCCTAGGTCTGGCCGTGAATTCCGATGGTATGGCACCTTTGCATTGTGCTGCTCGTGATGGTCATGAGGCCCGTGCAAGCATTGGGATGTTTCTCTTAGCCTAGCTTGGCTCCACTTAATGGTTGGTGGTTTATCATTCTAGGAATTTCCTAAAAGATTTCTTTTCACTTAGGACATTTGCCCTTTTTTCTTAAGTAAGCCGGAAGCCAGCAACCCTAGATATAAATTGCTTGTTGGCTGATTGGGCCTTGCAACTAACAAGTACCTTGCTGTATCTCACTGTACCCCACACACATTTTTTTCCACAAGCTTAAACTCCACAGAAGTCAACGCATTGAAGAACCGTAGCTGCACAAGTCAATGAGACGCAATAAGCTATTTACACAGATTAACTGCCAATGCTATTCTTTCGATCGATAGTGGATTGAGATTGCATTAAATGATCGCGGTCCGGTTGATGGTTGGTCATGGTTCGATCCTTGAAGTGCATGTTTCAACAGCTGCAGGCCACGGCCAAAGCATTGCTACAGGGCGCGCCAGATGGCTTTTCCCTGTGGAAGACTCAGATTCAGATGGCTTTTCTTGAGGGACCATTTTTCTTTTTTGGCACAAAAATGAGAGGTGAGAGAAATGATTGTAAACTACCACACAAGAAAACATATGAGTGTTTCCAAAAAATAGGGGTACCCCAAAATGGATGGTTTGTAATGGAAAGCCCTATTAAAATGGAGGATTTGGGGGGAAAACCCACTATTTTCGGAAACATCCATATAGAAACACCATACTTTGATGAATCAACAGTTCTTTGATGGTGCTTCTGAAGTTCTCAAGGCTGCAAATGCCCCAAAAGAGCAGCTCTGCCTTGAGGCGCTCCCATCAAACCAACTAGGTTTTCAATGGTACACCCCCAGAAAACTAAGATGGCCATGGAAAACCACCCGTGTTTTAATTGGACAAAACATCTTCAAAATTGTTGTTGTTCGTCCATTGTCATGTTAGTTTTCGGGATGTTATATGCTTCTAGTAGCACAGGACTGAATGGTTTGGACCTCTTAGAGTCTTTGCCTCAACAAATGTTTGACAGGCCCTTGCACTGGGCGGCAAAGCAGGGCCACGTAGTCCATGACTCAAAAATGTCAAGTCGGTGGCGCGTAACATGTTGGTGAATCCTCCAGAGTTGGTTCCCATGTCATCGTTATCCGCAAATTTTTGGCGATTGTTTGTGCTTTTTCCGGACATGTAAACTCCACATGAAGGTTGTGTAGTACTTTGTTATTGTTACTTGTGGTATGTTTTGTTACGCATCATGGCGTAACAAAATTTCCCAATTTTCCTCAAGGAAGTGGTCAAATGCTTCTTGGAGTTTGCACCCAAACCGGCTGTCACTTGGTAGCGGATGAGTGGTGCAGATACCTCTGGTTGGTCGGGAAACCACAAATTTAAGATGTGATATGATTGTCCACCATCTGGCAATCATGTATTTGGTCAGTTGGTTTGCAAACATGCCCACATATATATATATATATAGAACTATTTATAGATTTGCCAATGATAACATGTGTCTCAGTTTTGCTTCACCAAGCGCGTCTGCTTAATGAAACGCTGGATCTATTGGCCTCCAGGTTATCTGTGTGGAGGCCAACAGCGCTGGCAACACCGCCTTACACTTCGCTGCAGCGGGAGGTGTCTTTTCAAAGGGAAGTGGGCGGGGTCGGGAATCCTTACCTTACGGTGATTCCCCATACAAATTGGGGGGACCTTATTGTATAGGTGTTGAGTTGGTGCCATGAAAGTGTGATTTCAGTTGGCTTGGCTGGAAACCAAAACAGTACTTAGTTCAATCAGTTTTTTTCGTTTGTTCTTAGATACTTTTACACGTTTTGGCCGTGCCTTCACTTCAAGCATAGTATCAGCACATGTCGGTTTTTTGGGGGGTCGGAGAGGTGAGATTCCCGGTTCCAATCATCCCAGATGATGGCTGAGGACATATGGTGACCTGCCATGCGATCTTAACCCATGCAGGGTTTGAAGCCTGGATGGTGCTGAGTTGGGGCAGGTGTCATTCATCCAGAGATATGAGATTTTTGATAGATGTTATGCAAACTCTTTTAATGCTGCAGAATCTTGCTTTTAGAACCCCTTTTTATGGAGAAAGAAACATTAAAAGCATATGGCAAAAACTAAAAAACATTGCTATTTTTTTGTCAAAACAAGGTATCATTGGCACATCTTAGCAATATTTGTGGTTCGATGCTAAGGCCGGCCAATGAACTGGCAGATCGTGCAATTTTGCTGCTCACAGCAGTGAACCGTTTCGATCGGCAAACAGTTAGGGGACTCAAGCAGGTCAGGTTTTTGCTGACATCCTTCGAAATGCCCATGTGGAAGGTTCAACTATATATGAATATACAGTATATACTTGTATACACAATAGTTTTTTTGTTCGTCAATGAAAAGTCGAAGCAACTTTTTTTAGGACTTGACTCACTTGACCATCTTGACCTAATTTCAAGATAGACAATAAGGTGCCTCGAACTCATGAGTTCGTTCTGTTCTGCTGGGTGTTCTTGTCGTTTGGTTGTTGTCAGGTATTTTGTTCTGGATGTTTACTATAGTAACGGTAGTGTTACGAAAACTAAGACAGACACTGAACATGTTGAACAATGGTCCTTTTTAACAAAAATCACCATCAATGGTGGTTTTCATATTCAGTCTCAGTTTCGGGTGTGGTTTACACAGAAGGCATGTTAGCATAGAAACAACCCATTCTCTGCCGCTGTACGCAAGTACCTGGAAGGGATACTTAAAAATTAAAACCTTAAACAGTGGTGAATTGGCACCTTTTTCCAGCAAATGTCGCACCAAGAAATACCCCAGGCCCTTCACATTGCAGCTGATCGAGGGGAGAAAGAAGTGGCACAGATCTCAGGGTTGTCAATTTTCGGATCATTTGAGTTGCCTCGAAAAACGGAAAATGTCCATGTCACGTCATGATGGAATGAGTTTTTAGGTTGGATACCAAATATTTGGCAATGTTGAGTTTGCATAGATTGGCACCTGGTAGAGTGTAAAGAATTGATGTGTCATGAAATTTCCATTCAAAAAAAACGAAATTTGAGACTAAATACATCAAGCCAGGTATATTGCTACTATACTTTAGTTGATTGAATCAATTGATATATCGTTGCTGGTCCAGATGTTTGCAATGAAGAAGATCTTAAGAACCTCATAGTGGATTGTATTGTTTATCTAGGATTATCTAGGAATGATACTGCTGATGGAAGAAATCCTTCACCAGTTGATAGGTAATTTGGTAGTTTATCCCATTATTTACAAGCATTTCTACACATCACAGGTGGTTGGGGCCCTGGGATTTCTGCACCATCCTGAGGTGGATACCTTGCTACAAAGCGCACCAGATCGATCTGCTTTGCTCCAGATGCGACTTGATTCCAAAGATGAGACGACTCGATTCGAGGATAGTGCTGTGGGTCCGACGGGTCGTAGAAACGTCGTTGTGACACACATTGAAGGTCTGGATGGTTCTGGATTTTTAGTAAAATGATGCAAACATGTGACAAAAAACCAAGGTCAGAATTGCTAGGATTTTATAGCCATATTTTAGCATTTGGTTCATGTCTTTAAATGTTTTGGTAACCCTATCCTTATCGAAAAAGTCCTTCCTCCAATCATGGCAGATGCAGATGCAGATGCAGCGGTGTGACCAGGTCAGACAAGTTGGGTCAAACAGCCTTGCATTTGGCTTGCGAACGTGGCCATGGTGCTGTTGTTGGGATGCCTCAGATGCTCACCCTTAACGGAGGGGTGGATGCTGGTTGAAACCAGCGGCGAGTGTTGTTTCTCCGATGTTATGATGGTTGGCACTGTAATTGTAAGGGGGCAGGAATATAAGATGGATTTTTGGAGAAGAAACTTACACCTCCCTGCAATACATTGATTTCACTTAGGGGATGCTACCACATTGAAGCAAGTCCAAGCATGGAGGGTCAGAAGTAAACTTTACCTATACAACATCCTACAACAACATCATAATGAACACACTGAGGATCAACTCATGAGAACTCGAAACTTCAAGAGGATAACATCCTCAACCTCAACCCATCTACCAGCTTCCCATGTACATATCCAGTCCTTGACCACGTCACCTGCGTTTGCATCACCATGTGTTGAAAATCTCAAGGTTAAGAAGTTACTTCAGTCGGGTGATGCCAATTTGGTAGCAGCCAGGGAACGCATCACAGGCTGGGTCTCCTTAGGGTAGCTTTGATTCTTTGAAGATCCTGATACTTTTAGTTGAAAGCATGCGGAAGACTAGTATTTTTATCGAGCAGTTTGGCAATGTTTAGGATCTATAGATGCATTTAGCATATTTCATTTGTACCATTATTTGTTCCATGTTTTTCCAAACATGTTTTAACACAACAACTTCTGTTGGAATACTCTTAGCACAACTTATGTTGGAACTTTCCCAGCAGCAGTAAATTGGCAGGGCAGACAGCGCTGCACATGGCAGCTGAATCTGGTCATACCGAAGCGGTCCGAGCACCTCAGTGGGTTGAGCTGTGAAATCACCAGTAATTGAATCTCTATATAAATAGATGTCATCATTATCACCAGCATCATCATCATCATCATAATCATCATCATCATCATCATCATCATCATCATCATCATCATCATCATCATCATCATCACTCATCACTCATCACTCATCACTCATCACTCATCACTCATCACTCATCACTCATCACTCATCACTCATCACTCATCACTCATCACTCATCACTCATCACTCATCACTCATCACTCATCACTCATCACTCATCACTCATCACTCATCATCATCATCATCATCATCAATATGGGGAGGGTAATAATTATTGCCAAAAAACATGAAGAAACTAAGAATCCCAACAAGAGCCAGGGATGATGCAAATTCTTAGCGGGTGAATACAAGTTATACAAGTTGGCAGCAAATGGTCCGTGACTTTTTGTGCTTCCAGACCTGGTTTTTCAAGGCACTGCAGAACGGTGTTTGGAAAGGTTCTGATGCAAGTTTTGGGGCGCAGAAAGCAATCGTTTGATGATCAAGGTGTCAAGTGCCCTCCAAGTATCAAGAGTGCTACTGTTGATGGTTCAGGAATCCCAAACACCCACCTGACATGTATGAAACCTTGTAAACAATGCGATATTTACCATATCAACTGGTAAGCCGGATTTCTTCCATCAACAGTAGGAATCATGAACAGCTCCCCTCATGTTCCTTATCACCTCCAGGTCCGCGCCATTCTTGTGGCTTCTCCCTTGCGGGAGACGTCCCTTGCCACGGATCGTGGGGCACGCAACACGGCGCTGCATTTGGCTGCGGAGTCGGTGTTCCCCAGTGGTCCAGGTGATGGGGTGTCGGTCTGAGTTGATTTGAATTGCCAGAAGCACCCTGAAAACCAACAATGAGAGCAGCTAATGATGTTTTAAGAATTTTTGCTTCAATTTTTTTTGGGGGGAGATGACAACTTGTTTTAGAGGAAGCTCCAGCAGAGAGGAATGATAGACCTGCGTTTTTTTGTTTGAGGTTGTACATATGGTTTCTTGTAAGCACGTATTGTATGTATGATAATGATGGGTTATGGAAGATCGATTCAGTGCCATAATGTTTGAAACATTTGGAAACCACAGTTGACTTCAAACTTCCATATGTTGATTCATCATCAACATGTGAGGTAAGGGTTGCATTGCTTAGTCGTAATGCTTTTTTGTCGGCCATGATTTGAGGCGAGGGCATTTGGAGACTGTGAAGACTTTGCGGGGGAAACCTGGAGTGAGATGATGATGACGATGATGACGATGATGATGACGATGATGATGATGATGATGATGATGATGATGAAATTCATAATCCTTTCGTAAAGATTTGATTGTTGTTAATGATGATCATTTTCTGTCAATGACAGCTGTGTTAAAGATACGTTGTTTCCATGTTCAATTCTATGTTTATGCTACTCCCCTGAAAACTAGCTTGGAACCTGAAAATGAACCTCATGAGAAAGTGATCCCTTCCAACGCTTCAGGTTTGGGTGCCGTATTAGTTCGATGTCAAAATTCAACCCTCTTAAGTCTTGGTGTTTGCATTGTGTTTTCATGTTTTTTGTTTAAATAGATTTCCGCACACCTTCCAGGGTGGAACATTGTCCAGACACAGAGAGCTTGCTAATGGCTCAAGAGAAGTTTGCTGGCCAAACTGCTTGGAGACCCAAGGGCATGACTGGCATGACTGGTCGACTCGGGGTCTATAGGAATTTTCTAGTTTTCCTTTGGGGGGGAAGGGTTCCCTTCAAATGTGGTAAGGTTTCATCAGGTTACCAAGGGGATCTTTGGATTGCTATATTTGAATCATGACTGATGGGAGTGTATATTTGTTGGCCCTTTCGGCCGACATGTTTGTCGTTGTGTGTGTATGTGCATGTATCCAAGCACACAAGCATATACCACATGAGTATATACAAGCACACATGGTAATACTCGATCCTCTCTCTCTATGGATGTATGCATATAGGTACTGTGCATAGGATATATTGTATGCTTCAGTCATTCAGACATAATATGTGTTTGTACATGCATGAACGCATCGATGCATACATGCAAGTGGTATAGACAGATGACGTACAGTGTTACATTCCGTATGCTTCTGTATAAAGAACACACAATTACTTAGTGCGACTATTTATGATATTACATGACATTACTATGACATAGAACCTCACGTCAAGCTGACATATGTCTCAAAGATCAGCACCAAGCGGCATTGCAAACCCTACTCATAAGTTGCTAAGGCCTTACATTTGGCCGCCGGTGCTGGACATGCTGAATTGTGCCAAGTGTTGTTGGAGCTGGGAACTCATGTGGGATTGAATCCCGCGAGACTAGGGTGTGGTTATTATTGATGCTAAGAAAAGAGGAGATTCATCAAGGGTGACTTTTGATGGTATTTGGAATCCAAATTTGGAATCTATAGGAAAATGTGGTTGGTAGCATTTGGAAACACTATTGATCACCTTGTCACAGAACTGAGCTATTGCAAGATATCGGCAGGTTTGATGATGCATGGTTGGAACAAACAGGTCACTTTGTTTGAATAAAACTGCCCATCAAAGCAAATCAAAGTGGATGACAAACCCTTGACTGGTGCGCAAACTTGCTTGTCACCTTTGTGGTGGTCACCTGACTCTGGTTTTATGTTGGGTTCTACGAGGGTTTTCTGTGCGACACGTGAAGTGAGTTCGGTGAGTTTCTTATGCGTTCCCTTCACCTTTTTTGCGAGTTTCCCACGGTGGTGAATAGGTTGTCCAGACCAATACCTCTAGCACAAAGTCATTCAAGATGACAGTCGAGGCTGGCCCATAGCCTCTCTTCCACCTTGTTATCCATGCAGGACAAATGGGAGCGAACAAAAGTGTGGAGTAATGTCGTCATTAGATCAACTAGATGGTCAGGGAAATTTTTGTCAGCAGTATCATGTATTGCGGTTCTTTACACCATTTTTTATTATTCAATTTTTTTGAGAACGCTTTGCGCATAGTTGGGCTCTTTGAAATGCTATTTGAAAAGATTACAAACACAGCATCTTGGTCCGCTTCATTCAGTTTGGTGATATTCTTCCTCTTTGCCTTTGTTTGCCAACCCAGACCCTTGCACATCGAAGTTATCATTCTGACTATTCATCATGTTCGGATATTTCAAGCATTTCATTTATTTATTTGTGAACATCCATGTGTAGTGTATCGTCTTAGTGGTTTCTTTCGTTCGTTTTTGATTCAGCCATTGAGCACCCACGTTCCTGTTCGACGGTTCGTTCGAAAGGACAAGTCTGGAGGTTTCACTCCGTCAGGGAGGCCTAGAGTGTCCGAAAAGAGTGGGGGATTTTTTTCCCCAAATCATCCATTCATTTTAATAGGGTTTTCCATGATAAGCCACCATCCATTTTGGGGGTTTCCCCACTATTTTTGGAAACACCCATGTTCCCAAAAGGTCTCTATGACAGTTTTGTGAAGTGGATGGTTGCAAGAAAATCTAGCGAAACGTGAATTATGGAGTTGAAGAAACACCCAAATTCTTGCAACATGTTGATATTATATAGTTCAACATCACTATAATATCTTGTTAGATTTTCATCAGCTGCATTTATATGTTGCCATCTCTAAAGTTCCGAGGTTACAACTGGCCTGCGAGAAAGGCCATGCAGCTGTCATTGAGGTATTGTGTGAACCTAAGATTCCGAGATGGCTAGAGAATGGAGATGCTAGATGAGATGAGCTTTTTGTTGGCCCATCAAATTAGGGGGAACAAGAAGAAACGTATTCAACAGTACGTGTTATTTTTAGATGAGAGTATACGATTGTGGCATATTATCCTTTTTTTTTGGGGTGTGGGATCGCCATGAGTGAATGTTTTTGTTGATCAAACTACGTATTTGCATTTTGTTTTACCCTGTAGGTGGATATTCAATGATGGTATTCATTATTACTAATTATCCTGAACATTGCACATATGTTGGCAATTTTGGGTGACCTCAGCCAAGCTACCCGACACTGTGGTCTAACGGTGGGAATCTATGAATTTACACCTTGTTTCAGGTCAAGGAATAAAATTCTCGCAGTCATACGCTATTAGTGATGAATAGTGATGATATCAAGCTGAAGTTACTTTTATTTCAGAAACTTCTGATTTCTTCACCTGCAGCTCGGTTTCCTGGTTCCCGTTTTTTATTCGTCAGACATAAATTTTTGAAACCGTTGTTAACCTCCGGGATGAGGTTAGAGGGAGATCCAGAGAAAGGCTCACGTCTCAAAGAAACTCTGGAGAAATGGAGTGGCTTCACTGCTTGGAAACTCAGATCCAACCGACAACAAAATACCCTTGAGTTTGGTGGTGGAAGTTGTTGTTTTTTTTTGGAACCACAAATTGACTGGTTGTTGGTGAATCAAATCATAGCCAAAAGTTGAAGTTAAGTTGGAAAGGAGTAAAGTCAGGATGAAGTTATTTCTTTTTGAACCATGTTTAATGTTAGGAATGCGTATATTCTTCTAAGTGCTGCTGATTCTGACCCACTGCCTTTTTGTGGCGGGTCTATCATCATCACAAGTTTGACTTCAAATCTTTGGATCAGCCAAAAGCAGATATGCTGCTATAGGATCGCTAAGTCTGATGAAAGAAGATCTCCTTTTTGGAGGGTTTTGGTAGATTTCTAAAAACCAATAAACACAAGCAACACTTGTCACATTGTATAACTGACATCATAATCTTTTTCCAAGTAACAGTCAACACCTTATGGCCCTATGATTGAGGTTCATTATATAATATACATATGTATATATATATATCCCATATATACATATGAGCCACCGTCCGAATTAAGGGCAAGTAGGTTTATAAGAAACGTCCTACTTACTCCAAAAGGATGCCGAGGGCATGAAAAACGATGGGGCCCCCACCCAGAACGATGCCCCAATACTGAACAGCTCATAGATCTTCCCTCACCCGCAGCCTTTGGCCGAGTGAAGCTTATATAGTGGGGACTGGGTCTCCGAACGATGCCCCGAATTTTTGTTTGCAGATGTTCAATTTATGCCCTTTCGGAAAACCCAACTGCAAACCGCAAAAATTGCGGATGATGCCAGTTTTCCCCACCGGTGAGGCCCTTCATTTGGTGGCTTACCGTGGTCATGAAGATGCAGCCAAAGTCATGCTGCGTCCGGGTCCACCTTTGGGGAACCGATAAAATGGGGACCTCGATGGGACCCTGGGACCCCCAAAACAACGACCCTAAAGGCGTTGAATCCATGGCCTTAAACTAAGGGGAGTCAGTTGAGGAAGCACAATTGAATTTACATGTCGTATGACTCATTGAAAACAAATACATTCATTTTTCAGGGGGGTTTTGTATTGCAAATACCAATGTCTCAAGCAAACAGTAGGCAAAAATTATGAAGATTGCACAAGTTGATATAATTTTGATATTAAACACCAAAAGTCCCAAACCTCTAAAGGATAGGATTTGTACATTAAGACCTATGACCAACGTAGCAACATCCAGTAAACGTTCCATTCCAATTGAGCCACCAAAAAAAAATACCTGGTTGGTTGGGTTATATAGGGGACTATACTACCCAGTTATATAGTTGTATATAGGGAGTATAATAAACCATTACAAGGATCCCTATTCGCCAAACAGTATAATGGAAAGTACGAGGTTTTTTTTCTTTGCTCAAGGCTTAGCACCTGATTTGCCGAGGCTTAGCACCTGATCGGCGAGCCTTGCTTAGCTTCAAGGACAGAAAACACAAGCGGCGCTGGGGTGTTGGTTGCATGAGGAATTGCAATGATCATGTCTATGTCCAATGATTTTGAGTTTTGTGTGTGTATATATATAAAGTAGGGAACTTTAATTATATTGCTACCTGGTATTTCTTCAAGTCAAAGTTCAAATACACATTTTGGTTAACTGCATTTGAAACCACCTCATTCTAGTAGGAAACCAGAGAACCTTTGGATTTCTTTCAAGCCATTTGACCAAGTCAATTGCGGAAAAAAAAAGGTAGCAAACTTAAACTTCAACCTTATCCAATTTGAAGCAAAAACGAGCAGACTTGTTTGCTTTCCATTCCCTTTTTAAAACAGCTTATCTCTTGTTGTTTTTGGCGCATGCTCACAGGATGAACGTGGCCGGACGGCGGGTGACCTCGCCATGGAGAGAGGTGGGTGACCGGACAGGGGGGTTCGAACGTTGATGGAAGAAAGCATCCACCAGTTGAGGGAACGGTATTTTGTCCCATTATTTACTGGGTTTTATACATCCCAGGTGGTTGTTTGGGATATCTGAACCATCAACAGTACTGAATGTTTAGAGTGCATATTAACAAGTCTTGATATTGGTTTATTGATCCCTGGTGTATATAATTATTAATTAAATTATATAGTTATATATATAAATATGTGCTGTAATATTTTGATATTTTATCTCATTCAGTTCCTCGGCAATGATATATTGCTAATTGACAGAGATTCTACCATGTGCTTTCATTGCCTATGGATTCCTAGAGATCAAAATCAGGTGACCCTGGGAACCACAACGGTGCAGTCATGTTTTTTGATTTGATATATTCTGGAGAGTCAAGTATCAAAGACAAACCAATCCAAATCATGAAGAAAAACAACTATGAAACAAGATCCAGAAGGATATGTTCAATCCAGAGACTGCCAAGACATGTCTTAAAATCTACGCACATGGCATTTTATTTATGCAGATGATGCCAAGGCCGACGTCCCGTGGCATCATTGCTGACCGACTCATGAAACTGTGGACATGTGCGATGGGAAGAGGTGGTTCACGGATAGCAGTGAATACTCAGCTTTAGAAGCGTGATGTATAGTATGACAAAGCAAGACATATGGATTCAGTAATTATTATAGATTGTATGTGTTGTGTACACAAATCTATACAACACAATTCAGGATTATCGAGCACTCTAAAAGTTCATAGAGTATCATGCAATAGTTGTGAATGAGAGAATCCAATATTACAACACATGCTTTTCTTAGAATGAAGGTGGCAAAAAGAAACTGCTGCAAGGCAGTCATCAAATAGAATTTGCTTGTAGGCACCCTTGGAAGCAATTCAGCTCAGGTGTATATATATATATATGTACTCGTAGCTGCAGTCAATTGCTTGATCATGAGGTCATATCATATTACAATGAATTTCTTTGGATTGAACTTAATCCTCCTCCGATGTATATATACTCTCAAGCCATAAGTGATTTTTTAAGACTTGACTTGCTCATGCAAGCTCGGACAAGCCGAACAATTGCCAAAGGTGAGTGCTCCTGATGTTTGGAAGAGAAGTTTATTGGTGTCATTCCTTAGTTGTCGTTGACCTTTGTCAAATCTGACCAGTATGACTGCCATCAACTGTTGATTTCGGACAAGATTTGGGAGACGATTCTTATGGCGTTTCACTATGAAAGGTCAACACGATCTCTGTACACAGTCGATTACCCCGTAGTGGGTCGGCGCCATGCCATTTCCTTGGGAGGGGCAAAGTGTGGTGTGGAAAAAGAGCGGCTGTGCATTCCTAAATCAAGGGAATCCATTGAGTTTAAAGTGGACTGAGACTCCTATCAGAGCGGCTTTTCCAAAGGTTGGATATGTTACAAGTCAGTCCTTGGAGAAAAAGCCATTTGTTTTGCTCGATAGATGAATTGTGCTCCATCTCTTCATGTTTATTTGCAGTATGCTGTGTGGACCCTGTTTCACTTCCAAAGACAGATTTGGGGAACCAAATGCATGGAAATCATCATCTAGTAAAATACTATCATTGTTTGATATTGTTTGGAATCAACCAAATTTGGGTTACATCCACTGGAACATAACTCAACATTTTATTGGGTCAGTCTACGCCCTACTTGACCCCTGCTGTTGACTCACCACTTCCAGCATTTTATGATATGCTCTAATAACTTCATACATCGCACCAAGCATGACTAGATGGGTACATACACCTTATTAGATCTCATTTGGTTGGTGATTCCAGGCATTATCGAGTTGAATCAGTACCTGATAAGATCATCCCTGCTTTACGATAGAATATGTTTTTTGTTGGTTGGACTAGATGGGTCGAGACCAGCAAATAGATAGTCATCATAGCCCCTTCTTCCGGAGAGACATCGAGTCACCACACCCACCCACCAGGCGACTGAAAAACATCTCTTTGATTTGATTCAACGGGGGGAAGCAATTTGGGTGCAGGATTTTCACATATTTTCACCCACCTCTACTTGGCAGGTGTGGGTGCAACTGCTGAGCCACATCCCATGAGTCAATTTCTACATCTCAACATGCTGGAGGTGCGGAAAAAAATGCCACGCCTTGTCAGTGATGACATGGTTGGTTATTTGTTGGTGATGTTAGGCCCTTTAGGCATTTTGGTATAGAGTGATTCACTTTCAAATTGCCAAGCTAAAAATCAGTTTTGGTTCTGGGAAAAAATGGTGTAAGAGGGTACAAAAGGATCCAAACTGCAGTAGTTGCGGTTGCTTTTGGCAGCATTTTCGTGATGAAACATCATGAAGCCTATGTGAAATCGGGATGAAACATCCACATTTGCTGGAAGATGGCGGGTTTCAACAGGACTCTGTCCATCGTTGTGCAACAGAGTACAAAGGTTGATCAAGACAACATAGAATGGTTCCCAGATTGTGGGAGGTGCTTTTGACATTTGAAAATTGTTTGAAAACTGTCTGGGTTTTGCTAGATGGCAGCCTGTGTGCAGCCTGTTTGGGTGATCATGAATCATTAGCACAGAAACCGTGGCACCTTTAACGTTGCCAGTGATTACAACTCCTTTTGATTCTCTCAATAGCAATACTTGAACCCTTATGTTTCTCTTAGTATTAGCAATTATTGTGGGATTATCATTCCCCAGTCCCCGACCCATGTTGCAAAGTGTTTACTCAAGATAGCATTTAATTCGAAAGGAAACAAGTAACACAAATATTCTCAACAAAAAATAGGCTGACGTATGAACCTGTCCCACTGGCCATGGTTGTTTTGGTTGCTTGGTTTCCAGCCATTTGGCTTCAAATTTTGCCAAACCCGCCAAGGCTTTGGGACGTTTGGCAGAGGGCATCTATCGCTTGAAAGGCTACACGGAGTTGAATCACGCCGCCTTGCGCGGACTCCCAGAGAAATTTTGAGAGTGGATACAGGCAGACAAGTGAGGTCATCAAAAGTCAAAGCATTTTTGTTGACATTGTTCGGTGAAGATCAATCTCTCTCTCTCTCTCTCTCTCTTGGTTCGATAAACTGCAGGATTTGATACTTTAGACCCTAGAGATTGGGTAAACCAAGCCGAATGCTAAACAAATTAACTGGGCACTTGATGCATGAACACCTGAATTTGTGTCAGGTGCTTCGTCCAAACACAAAAAGTTTGCATTTTATCACTCAGAGATCGTTTCCGAATCAACTCACATCGCCACACATTGGTGAAAATCACGAGTACCACCAGCAGCACCAAATTGTTAAACCAAGATATCCAAGTTTTTTGTGATTCGTAATCATGGCATATAACATCCTATAGTTCAATATGGTTGAAAGGTACAAGATCCTGCGCAAATGGGACAAAGTTCTGGAGCGTGGGTGCACTCGGCGGGATCGGGATCGGGATCGGCGGGGAAGGGGTATAGCTCTCTGGCTCGATACCTGGAACCCAAATGGGGCCCCTTGTTTTGGTTGGAAAAGGCCCTTGTTTTTGGGGGGGCATTGACCTTCAAAAATAGAGGTTTTTTTTAAGGACTCCAGTTTTTTTTTGGTTATATGAATACAGAATATAGAGATTTGTACCGGTATAATCATGTGATTATTCAAGGTTGAAGGCACCGCTGTCATTGTTTGTTAGATCCTATTAATGGCAATAGCAAAGTCCGTGAAAAAGCATCCTGTGGAAGCAGCAGAATTTGCCAACATCTACTTTACTACAGCTATCATACCACTAGTAGCATATGTCCAAGGTATACCCAGTTGTTTTCACTACGCTGCGAAAGGACCCTAGTATCCCCAGCAACATCCTTGGAACATCTTGGAACCATGAGCATCACAGCTTTCCTCCATCTTAGGCACTGATGGCGTGTCACAAATCTATCCTCAGATGATCGAGGTTTCCCAGGGAGAAGAGGAGAAGGGAGAAAGGCCTACGGAGATTCCCAAAAGACTCAAGCCACAGTATGAAGAGAATTGGAGATTTGTTTGTAAACAAAGAGTTGAAATAACCTAGATACATCTAGATACGGTAACTCGTTAAATCGTTTTCAGTAAGACACACGTGCTTTAATTTTTGCCTTGCTTGTTTGCACAAAACTGATTACCCGATTTGCAACAGCAATTCCCAAACCATTCAAATGACTAATATGGAAACTTGATGAGTCATCCCAATTCGCTGGAAGGTACTTGAATTGTGAATCCCGTAGGAGTTCCGTCTTCACTTTAGATCAAGTTCATCGTTGATGAATGTGTTTTTGCCATATGTGTCCAGTTTAAAGCAATATTTCTTACTTTTTGTAGCTTTATTGTTGTGACCTCAGTAGAGTACTTGTACGACCTTTATAGTGACTCTAGCATACTTTGTTGTCGGCCATGTTGTTAGACCATCCTTCAGGGCACTCGAATTGGAGATATGTCGGCCTTGGAAGCCTTAGATGCCAATGTCAAGGAGGCCATCGTGTCACACGATACACACGATAGATGCAGTTGGGGATGATAGTAGTGCGTAACACAAACGGAAATGTATGGAAATGTATGGAAATGTATGATTTTCATGAGAATCTTAGGTGTTGTTCCATACTTGTGGTAAAGCAACTGAGAAAAGTGAGGATGCGAGGGAACAAGATGATTGAAGTATATTGAAGTAATTATTGATTAATGGTGAGAATGATGATGATGATGATGATGATGATGATGATGATGATGATGATGATGATGATGATGATGATGATGATGATGTTCATACTAATGATGATACGGATGTGGATGATTATGATGAATAGATGATGCTTGATGACTTTACTTTAAAGATACCAATACTCAATATACACGTGCCGTAAAATCGTTGAATGATGACAACATGCTGCCCCCCTTTGGCGTAGGCTTTTTCACAACGGTCTCCTGCAACGAATCCGGACATCTCCCCGGAGGTGCACTGGTGTGCACTGCACATGTCGATGTATGTTGTTGAGGAAGTCACCATTGACTCTTGAATCATTGTTGCAGGTTTGGTTGTTATGTTTAAAGTGCAAATCATCTCATTTCTCAGGATGTTTCGGCGCAAGATTTTTGTCAAAGCAGGTGGTGGTCTAATAAAGATGACCCGTCATAATTTATTTGATAGTGTGATGAATCGCAGGGTGTGCACATTCATGTTTGGCCTTCAAAGCAGATGAATACACAACATCACAGACGCTAAAACTTCAAGTTACTGCATTTCTTGGCATTTCTTGACACAGCAAAGTCAGAGTCACCTTCCCCAAGTTACACTCTATAGTTTCTCCAAAATTGAACAAATCCAAGCCTTGGGCAATGTATGTCACCCTTTAAGGGTTTCCACCCCTCCTTTTTGCCGCACAAATGGCGTCCGTCATGGCTGCACCTGCTGCCCTTCGGGTGCCGAGCTTTGCGCTGCCCAGTCGGCCCCCTGCACGGCAGCCCGCCGCGGCCCTTGCCGGGTCAGCCACCGGCGCCGTGGCGCTGGCCGTGGCGGCCTGTCATCCCATGCGGCGTTCAACCCGCCGTGTGCTGCGGGCGGAGGGGCGACCAGTCAGTGTGTTGGTGGAGCAAACTGACAGACACGAACTTTCAGGCCGGGATGATGGGACATGAACTTTCAGGCTCTCTCAACCAGCCAGTAGCTATAGATACCATCTATACCGCATGATACCACATGATATCAAGAACGATCACCACACATATCTATTTCAAGCTGAAAGATAGGGTTATGAACCTGACTATTCTTTAGTAAATCCAGTTGCAACCTGACTGTTCTTGCAAGAAGTAGTTCTGGTGTTGTACCTTTGAAGGTTGCAGCCTAGAGTGGATGGAGAGTCTGTTAAAGGATCGGGCGATAGAGGTCCTTTTCAGTGACTTGACTGAAAGGTGGCACGAATTATGAAGCTTACATCTCCAGTGTGAATTTGATGCACATGATATAACATTTAGAAGGTCGGACCTAAGAAACTGTTACATGGTTCTCATTTTGTATGGCCTTGAATAAGGTAGAAACAGTCTTATTGCAGTAATTATTTGTGAAAGACACTTGTGACCACGAAGTTGTTCATGTGCAATGAAATGCAATTATCCATGAAGGAGTCAGGCATTCCGAGGCAACATCGTCACAAAATGATGACTCCCTTTTTCAATTACTTTTGTTCCAGGGGATCCTCGTTCCCATCCCTAAGTGTCTTGCAATTGGCCAAGGTGGTGTGGAGCGAACAGAGGTGCTGGAAGATGGAAAGGCGCAATGCCCCGCACGCAGATGGTTTCAGCTATTTGGGGGAGAGGTATAAGAATCACCAAATACCCAAAATGAATGGATATTTTTTCCGTATTTCTGGGTGGGGATGAAAAGGACTTCAAGGACTGATGATGATGATGATGATGATGATGGTGATGATGATGATGGTGATGATGCTGCTGCTGCTGCTGATGATGATGATCATGATGGTGATGGTGATGATGATGATGATGATGATGATGATGGTGATGGTGATGGTGATGGTGAAGATGATGATGGTGATGATGATGATGATGACGATGATGATGATGATGATGATGATGATGATGATGATGATTGACCTCCAATGTGCCATGTCAATCACAAACATGTTATTTGTTGTAGTTTCATGATTGTTTCACGTGTTTCATGTAGTTTCCAATTGAATTTAATTCAATTATTATTATTATTATTCACCATGAACAAGTACCACTTGTCATGGATTTGCAGCATTTGTTGCTTGGTTCCCTGGGAGGTCTACTTGTACTTCCCCAAAATGGAGGTTGGACCCTATACATCTCAGGTGCTCCCTGGCTTGAAGTGTTTTTCATGGGCTGAAAATTGTATCAATGGGACATAATGGGACCTATATCATTGATTTTTTCAGAATGAGTTTCATATGTTTCATGCTTAGGGCTTAGAGTAGTTTAAGTTTCTTGCTTCTCATTGCTGTCAGATGATATCAAGGATACCGCTGTATTTGGTATCCGTGGCTGTAGGGAAATCATAAGCTTTGCTAAGATCAGCACTTGCCAAATCCACATATTGGTAGCAAATCTAAAGTTGAAAAGTTAAACCTTGCTGTTTTTAAATATTTGTTTCAAGTTGCACAGCTGGATATCCTTCCTTTACATGCCGCATGAACCCAAATGACCCTTGTTTTGATTGAAGTTCGGGCCTTGTTTTGGAGGGTTGACCTTCAAAAATAGAGAGTAATAGAGGTGAGTTCTAGGTGGAGATTCATTCGATGTTTCGCGAGCCGACTAAAAATCCAGCAGGTACGTATGACCTGCCAGATTTTGCAAGAAAAGGCCAATAGAGCTGATGTCCAGGCGTGGCAACTTTGGTGGTGTAACATCGATGCTAAGCTGAAGGGATGAAGGGCATGGATTCCGACCACTTAAAAACAAATCTTCTGGCTATTTGAAGGGTACCCCTGCCCCCTCTTCTATCAAAGTTTCGGAGATGTATCTTTGGGAGGGGTAGAAACTATCAAGCAATAGCTATGACGTCCTGACGCTGAAGCATAGGTTGGAGTGTAAGATCTGAGATATTCGGGTTACCTATAGTTGTAAGCATTTGTTATGATTTCAGGACAAACCGACACCACTACCTTTCTGAGAATGAGTTTATGATTTACTACAAAGATTCTGTACGTACCTGAAGCTAAGCTGATTTCCATCGTTTCATCAATTTCACACTCACCGTTGACAGGTCCTTGCTATCAATCCCGGTCTCATGAAGGATGGCGTGATCGAATACCTCAAGGATTTTTTGGGGCAGAGTGGGATCAGTCATAATAGTGCTGGTGATGATCATGATGTTGATGATATATGGGCGTTTCCGAAAATAGTGGGGTTTCCCCCCAAATCATTCATTCTAATAGGGTTTTCCATTATAAACCATCCATTTTGGGGTACCCCCATTTTGGAAACATCCATATACTTGATGTGGATGATGACGAAATGATTTAGCATTCAGTTTGCCAACAACACTGTTGTTTCCTGCTCTCCAGAGATTCGTTGCATCCCGCCCTCACAAACCTGAAACACACCAACAGTAGAGAAACCTCACGCTAGAAAAAGTCTAGTGAAGACTATGTGTTAAAACAAAACCAAGCAAAATAAGACCTTACTATACCTCAACTTTTTTTTTACCTCCCTAAATTTGGTTGCGAACGATTCTACACACACATCATCAACACCAACATCACCATCACAAACAACAAGAGCATCAACAAGAATACAGTAAATAATAGAACAACCACAACAACCAAAATAAGATGAAATAAGAACATATACATATACATATATATTCATATACATAATGTATATATATATAGTTGAAATGAAGTGCACATACAATAACAGTAACCAATCTAACACTTTCGAAACAGACAACACCACCTTTCAGTGCCGTGGAATTCAATCGCCTTGGAGGAATTCGAGGAGCTTCTTGAAGCGAAGACGGAGGTTTCCTCCCAGTTGCCCTTGGGCGTTGGCGTTTGACCCAGAAGAAGTTACACCTAAATCGATGGATTCATTGGATATATTGGTTTGTTTTTTGTTTTGAAAGTGGAACATCCTTTATTAGGGTTGTAAAGATACTAGGATTTCATGATTATACAACAAGCCAGTGGTGGTTCTCCTGTGCTTCGCATCCGGTCATCCCCGGTTACACCGGGTCAGACGTCTCCAGTGCCAGATACAACTCCGGTGGCAAGACGATCGACGTGGAAATTTACGCATCTATCAGCAGGCAGATTTATCACCGTGGACTTTCAGAGGTCGTTTCGTTGACTTCGAAAAATAGGAATCCATGGGACCAGATGGGACGATGCCACATATTTACCTAACATGAAAACCATAAAATTCAGCCATCCATTAGGTAAATATACAAGTCCCACGGATTCTATAGTGATTCTATAGGATTGATTTTGACCTTAAATCAGCCATGAAGCTTTATGGAAGCACTTTTGATGGAGCTGAGGATGATGTAAATTTCCGTAAATTTGCTCTTGAAACCGGCCACATAATCTCCAAGAATGACTATATATATATATATATACGTAGTAGTAATATTCTCTTATAATTGACGTCAGGTGACATCACCTCAAACAGGTTGTTACATGTGAAATTGATTGTGATACTCGCAGCTTGGACTATCCACCATATCCGTCCGAAATCTTCAAAGGGTTGACGTATCATGGAGTCCTGTCGGCTTCATGTCCTTGAACTTCCCAAACATGATTTGAGAAGTATATAACTTCGAGCACTGGTCAAGTGGAATGTGATTGCAGCAGTGAAAAGCATGAGACACAAGATATCCTTTCTAATCATTTGCTCCTCTACATCGTCTCCATATTTGCGGCCCCACAGTATCCAAAAATGACCCTTTTTGAATGGTTGTGTTCATGCAAACTTCTCACAACAGATGATAAACTCCATCCAAATTCGGCCAATTTACAGTAACCTCAGCCGAGGTCACCCCAGAAGGTGGCTTAGTAAGGGAATCATCTCCAAATTATGGCCCAGATCCCATCGAAACTTATAAACATGAACACAAAAAAGAAAAACGATTCTGACGGTGCCTTGGACAGAGGCCCTGCAAAGATTCAAGTATTTTATGTCGAGGAACTCAGCTGTGGAGTCTGACAATCGCGATTGGGTTGCGTTTGACTGTTAAGGGAAGCGATGATGATGAAACTGATCCTTTAAACTGCCAACTACACCGGAAAGGTTTACACTCCGGTAAACTAACATAGCAATGAGAAATCCACCATTTGAAGATGTACCTCCTTTCAAAAAAGGTGGATTTCCCATTGCTATGTTAGTTTACCGGAGGGTAAACCTTTCCGGTGTAGTTGTTGGACGTGTTTCTTTGTTAAAGCCACAGGAAGGCCACCCCACTGAGGCCGAACTGGTTTCCGATACCTGACTCGGTCACAGAAGCCTTGCTGAGGAGTGACTCATAACAAGGAAGAATCAATGATGAATCATAACAAGATTTTTGGCTAGCACAGTATGCTGTTGCAAGAAAAAACATGGCAGCTCCAATTATATACATTAAGATAGTAACGGCTGAAAGATGATTAATCACATGCTTTAACAAAAATGTCACATTTTTCTAGAGTTCAAAGAGAGTGCCGCAGCCCATGTCCCATGGCTTCATAGGTTCATTTCTTTGTAGGACCTTCATCTCGCAAGCCATGCGTGCTGGTCACGAGGAAGTCTTCAGGACAGGCAATTGTTGAGAGGTTGACGCTCGAAAATCATCTCAGCCCGGATGAGATATTGTTGCCAAAGATTTGTCAAGATCATGTGGTAACTGATCAAGTGCCAAGTCTATTGTAGGTATATACAACTATATCACACATGTACTCATAAATGGTCATAGACTATCATAGATAATAACTCATGATACCATTTTCTCAGCACTGACGACTAATGCTAAAAGCCATTTGGCATCTGGATTTCTTCAATCCTGAGCACGTTGCTTATGTTTTTAGATTTTGATCCACGGCGAGGACGCTTGAAAAGGAAGCAGCAGTTGAACGAACCTCAGAATTGGCTCTGTTGGAGTGATCTCAGTGTGAATGAAGCACACTTGATTTCTCATTTAAAGTCCGTTTAAAATTATCATTTACAGGTGTACAATATATTGTGATTATGGGCAAAGTGTGTGAATTCAATTTGGCTTCAGGCACAGTCACTTGTTGTTTTCTACCTGGGATACTTGTCTTCGTGGGTTTCGTTTTGACCTGATAACATACCTAAGATGGTTTCATCATATACCTTTGAACCACCATCCCCAACCTTTTGCGACTCCCCAGATATTGACGTTTGAAACAAACATGTTCCAATGAATCACTTTTTGTTTCTCTATCCACCCAGCAACAACAACACAACACAAACAATTTTCATGCCACAAGGCCAAGTCCTGAAGAGACTGAAAGGTGAAGATGGTGGTTCACAGTGCACCTTTGAGGGCGAAACACCTTCCCAACAATCGGGAAAGGGAAACACAAAAACCAACGGCAAAGCATCCGAGAAAAAAAAAGTCGGAGCGGTTCGTGGAAAGCAGCGATTTGGATTGATGAAACGATGGGGTGTTGAACAAATCTGCAAAGATGTTTGGTTTTTGTGAGGTTCAAATGGCGTTCTTGCCAGGTGTTTGTTCTGTAAAAGGGTAATTGAAGACTACATGAATTATGTACTGGTCAAATTTTCTTCCTTTTGTTACTTTCCGAACAACATTTGAGTTTCTATAGATTATTCCTTCGCCGAATCAACTGCTTCTCGATAAAGTGAAGTGACTCAAAGGCTCAGATTGATTTCCCTTCCATCATCGATGAACCAATGGAAAGATGACCACCGGTAAAACATCAACTCGAGCCCCAGATGATTATTTGTGAAATTTGTAACTCTGATTTTTTGGCAAGGAAATTTGGGACATCAATGGTTGAAGGTTTAAACATATATATATATATTTATATTCTACGCATATACGTAGATAAGACGCCTCATGCATGACCCTGACCTATATTTATGCCAAGTTACAATGTGGTCAGGTGGCCCTTCTAGCTGCTGGCGTGGACCTTAGTGTTGGATCATGAAGGCGGCACTGACCAGACATGTGAAAAACAACAGTAATTTAGTCACGTTCCAGGTTCTGGGAGGATTCTGATGCTTTTTCAGATAAGTTGCGATCATTTAATGCTATCCATTCCTAAGAGTATCCATGATGATACTTGATGATACATAACATATTATATATCATATACCCATATCGCCCATATAGCTACCGGACAAAGAAACAACCTTCCTGAAGTGTATATGTATTTATGTATATATGTATATAGACATATATCCATGCACAATCCTACCCACTCTGACCTTTGAAGATCTACTTGTTGAATCTTTTTGACACCTTCTCCAGGTCTCGGAAAACGCTCCGCAGGACTCCAGGTGTGGCCAAAGATCCAATGATGAAAAAACCAAATCCAAGGGTAGAAGCATTGGATCCGGTCAGCTGCAGTTAGGTATTCTTGGAAAATTCTGAAATACGTTCAGAAATTGATTGATTTTTGAACCTTATGTACAAAATAAATTGCCATAAATTGCCTTTTAGTTTGAAACGGGAATGCATCCGATCCCTGTCAGGGTCAAGCCCTTCAAGCAGAGCGTCTGCTGTTCTTCTTCTTGGGGCCCGGTTGTCTCAGCGATTCACAATGAGACACACTGCAGTGAAGCTTGTTACACTTGTTTTTTTCCTCCTATCATGTTGTATCCATTTATATACACACCAAGAAATGGCATGACAACTGAAGTTTGTCTGAAGATTCAAAGGAAACAACTGTTGGTCGTGACACGGCAAGCAATCCTTGCAGAGTGATCTCATTGGAAAGGTTCATCGTTCATCCCCATAGGATCCATGGTACTGGCGTATTCACCTATCATTTACCATAAAAATCAAGCATCAACCATCCATGTAGGACAAAAAACAGTTCGTCCCATGGGAATCCGTCAAAAGGGGATCTGCCTGGAGGAGCAGTTTGAATCGTAACGTCCAGGTTATCTACGGCCTTAGTATTGGCCATCATTGCATTGATTTGTTTGCCGGAGAAGGAGGGCTGTTGTTAGCCGGGTGTTGTTGGTGGGCGTGTTTCCCCTGATGTTTTTTTTCTTAATGAACGTCTGGAAAACGGTGTTTCCCCTTGACTCATCCTAAGGATGTTGTACCTTTTCGGTGAAAGTTGAACATGTGGGTGATGAGACCAGCTACAGGTGTTGATGATTTGGTCGGGTTTGTATGTTGATTCGGGCAAATACGGCCAGCCAAGGTATACCTCAGACTTGACGTCTTGTGTTATTTGGGGAGAACTTGGAATTCCAGATTCATGTAGTAGCCTCAGTAGACATGGCAGGCAACAACATGCATCTCATGCATGTTGTTGATACCCCGGTGTGTGACTCTAAGTTGGTTGGAAACTGGGCATCAAGAGCGCAAGAGTCCTGCCTTTTCACTCCTCACATTGTGTTGTGGGTACGCTTTGGAGCCCAGAGATAGTGTCCATCATCAATCAAAAAGATTGATACAAGATGTCGCAGGCACCTTGGTTTCCAAAGTAGTTAATTCTAATGGAGTAGCTTCACTTCCTTCAAACAAGAGTGACTGTGCTTCGTCTCCAAGAACAAAAACAATGAACAACATCATGTTTGTTCACAACATTGGATAAACCTATATAATTTGTTCAGTCTTCTTAAAGATAGGTATATTTGTCAGGTTCTCAAACCTCAAAGAAACTGCAGGATCCACTGACCTTCTCGAAGAATTATTTCCTTTGCAGCTTTCCAGTGCCCAGTGGCCCAGTGTTTTGGTTGGCCGATGAAGGTGAAACATATGCAGTGGATGAAAGTGTTGCAACATGTTCACTGGAACCAACCGATGATGCTGTTTATTGAATATCACAAGCAACCTTGATAAGTAAAGACAGCCATATGAGTATTGACTGTGCACATGTTTGTGAGACAGATTGGATGTACATAAGATATGATGATCCCAAGAAGCAGGCAATGTTCAATGGGATTTTTCCTGCATGAACTCTTCTATCCTCAAACGCCCAAGATGGTGGGCAAGATGATGCTTCCGTTCAAGTCGTGACAAAAACAACTCTGTTTTAGGTGCCACTGCAAACATTGGATAGCGTCACATTGACACATATTGATACAATGTTAAGTACAATGTTATACGTTATTGATCTTTACTGTGCTTTATGTTTTTATGTACAGTATTCGTCACATATCCATGATTTTATGCTGTTTTTTTCAGCTGTTCTGCGTTTTATGTGCTCACTGTCATGTCTTTTCATCTCTGCGCAAAGGTTTCGCGTTTGTTTGAGTGCCGTGCTGGTGATCTTGGGAATGGCCTGTGTGGCCCGTGTTTGTTCGGAACCTCAGATATCTCAGAAGCTTGATCTGATATGATCAGAAGTTTGGGAATGTGTCGTTTCTGAACATGTGTGAAACATAAGAATCGACATGATGCCATGATTCGATAATCGAGTTGAGCTGATAAACTAGACAAACTTGAC
The DNA here is from genome assembly GCA_000507305.1 of Breviolum minutum Mf 1.05b.01. Lineage (NCBI taxonomy): Eukaryota > Dinophyceae > Suessiales > Symbiodiniaceae > Breviolum > Breviolum minutum. The sequence goes on along the minus strand of DF239229.1, from coordinate 35,212 downwards.
ACAGAGACACATAGTGGCAGGGTGATCGGAAACAAACAGATCTTCGATCAAGGATCTGTTTATTGTTTGAAGTTTGAATGTGCTTTGGTGCCTTTAGAATGCCTGGCATGACAATCATGAGTTGGAAGCAGCTGGTCGTTAGTTCCTGTTTTGTTTTTGCATGGGGATGAAATCATGTTCAAATTTGATTGTGTTTCGTTGTTATTGTAACAACGTTGTGGTGGTTGTTGTTGTTGTCGTTGTTGTTGTCGTTGTTGTTGTTCTCGTTTTTTGCTGATTTTCTTGAGGCGAGGACAACTTTATCAATCACTTGTTCGGCACTCGGAAGAATCACCTCAGCATGGGCTTCCTGGATCAGCACGGGATGTTCGTCCCGGGGAAGATTCCCAGTTGTCCACTGCGATGTTTGCCAAAAAGTTGGACAACTTGCAGTTGTTGAGTGTTTCACTGGCATCAGTTTTTTGAATGTCCAAAAATCATATGAAATTCCTGTTATTGGTTGGTGGAACAACCAAAAACATACAACTATTCCTTGCAACATCTGATTTGGAGGACTTTCTCCAAGACATGATATGTTTGTTCAATTCCAAATGGGAGAATGTTCTCTCATGACTATCTGTGTTTTTTGTTGTTCCCAGTTTCATCCTGGGCATTGATCCGCGCTGTCGAGTCAGCCAGCATCTCAGTGTCACCCATTGACTTGGATGTGACTGGGTAACTGTCTCCTTGAAAATAGGCCGAAACCCCACGCCCCAAAGCCGGAAGCCGGATCAGCTTCCAAGGAACTATCAAGTTTCAGGGGCTTAAGCTGTTTGTTTCAGGGAGGGTATTCACTTGCTCCATTGCTCATGTTGCTCCACTTGAAGTTGATGAAGTACACTCCGGTAATCAAACATGGCCTGCATTTTCTAGCGACGTAGGTCCATCCCGCTAGGTTAGTCACCCCGGATGGATTTTGGCCAGATCAAGGGTTTTTTGCCATGTTAGTGAGAAGTGCCACTTTTTTGCCATATGGTAATCCAAAGAATTGCTTAGCACGTTTTTGATACATTTTTTTGAACCTGATCGCTACCAACATGTTATACCCAACAACATCTTCCGTTGTACATGATCTCTGGGAAGCTATGTTAGTTGATGTTAGAAAAAATATGTTGGATACATCCCTTCTTGACTGCTGCTATGTTAGTCGCTTCCTGGTGGTGTTCCAAAATGTTTTGAGTTATCAACAACTCTTGGGGGAAGCTATGTTAGTGGTGTTCAAAAAAGTTTGGGGTTATCAACAACTTTTGGGGGAAGCTATGTTAGTGGTGTTCCGAATGGGTCCCAAAAAAAGAAGATAGAATGAATGACAATCACTTTTTTTGGCAACTAAAAACGAACAATCTGACAGACGAAGTAAGAACTAACATAACAATGACATCATTCCGATCGTGATGGAGACCTTTGACCATGTTCATCACCAGAAAGTACATTTCAGGTATTGACTCCCCAAAAAAGGCCTCCGGTCTTTGATTTGACCAAAAAATCATTCTTTGAAGACTTTTACATGGAGTTTTGTAATTGGAAAAGAAAACGGTCAAAGTCCAATTTTCAGGTAAAATGAGAATAGCAGAACTACTAACATAGCATTTTTTATGCAAAATGCTACGCGCCCCATTTGTATTGTGTGTGATTTTAAAATCAATTCATCACCAGAAAGTACCTTTCAGGTATTGACTACCCAAAAAAGCCTCCGGTATTGATTTGGACAAAAAAAACATTTTCAAGACTTTTACATAAAGAGTTTGAATTGGAAAAGAAAACGTTCAAAAGTCCAATTTGCAAGGTACATGTGAATACCAGACTACTACTAACATAGCATTTTCATGTAAAATGGTACGTGTCCCATTTCTATTGTGTGCGAAGTTAAAATTAGTTGATCACCAGACAGTACCTTTCAGGTATTGACTCCCCCAAAAAAGGCCTCCGGTATTGATTTGGACAAAAAAAAGTTTTGGAAGTCTTTTACATAAAGAGTTTGAATTGGAAAAGAAAACGGTCAAAA
>DF239229.1:0-28385 GCA_000507305.1 Breviolum minutum Mf 1.05b.01 | reverse complement strand
AAATGTGAATACCAGACTACTACTAACATAGCATTTTTTTGGAAAATGGTACGTGTCCCATTTCTATTGTGTGTGATTTTAAAATTAGTTCATCACCACACAGTACCTTTCAGGTATGAACTCACCAAAAAAGGCTCGGTCCGGTCTTGATTTGGACAAAAACAAACATTTTTTGAAGATTTTTACATAAAGAGTTTGAATTGGAAAAGAAAACGGTCAAATTCCAATTTGCAAGGTAAATGTGAATACCAGACTACTACTAACATAGCATTTTCATGTAAAATGGTACGTGTCCCATGTCTATTGTGTGTGATTTTAAAATTAGTTCATCACCAGACAGTACCTTTCAGGTATGGACTCCCCAAAGAGGCCTCCGGTCTTGATTTGGACCAAAAAGCCTTTTTTGAAGACTTTTACATAAAGAGTTTGAATTGGAAAAGAAAACGGTCAAATTCCAATTTTCAGGTCAAATGTGAATACTAGACTACTACTAACATAGCATTTTTGTGTAAAATGGTACGCGTCCCATTTCTATTGTGTATGATTTTAGAATTCCCCACCAGACAGTACCTTTCAGGTATTGACTCCCCAAAAAAGGCCTCCGGTCTTGATTTGGACCAAAAAACCTTTTTTGAAGACTTTTACATAAAGAGTTTGAATTGGAAAAGAAAACGGTCAAATTCCAATTTTCAGGTCAAATGTGAATACTAGACTACTACTAACATAGCATTTTTTGGAAAATGGTACGCGTCCCATGTCTATTGTGTATGATTTTAGAATTCCCCACCAGACAGTACCTTTCAGGTATTGACTCCCCCAAAAAGCCTCCGGAATTGATTTGGACAAAAAAACCTTTTTTGAAGACTTTTACATAAAGAGTTTGAATTGGAAAAGAAAACGGTCAAATTCCAATTTGCAAGGTAAATGTGAATACCAGACTATTTCTAACATAGCATGTTTTATGTAAAATGGTACGCGTCCCATGTCTATTGTGTATGATTTTAGAATTCCCCACCAGACAGTACCTTTCAGGTATTGACTCCCCCAAAAAGCCTCCGGAATTGATTTGGACAAAAAATCCTTTTTTGAAGACTTTTACATAAAGAGTTTGAATTGGAAAAGAAAAGGGTCAATTTCCAATTTCAAGGTTACATGTGAATACCAAACTACTAGACTACTACTAACATAGCATTTTTTTGGAAAATGGTACGCGTCCCATTTCTATTGTGTATGATTTTAGAATTCCCCACCAGACAGTACTTTTCAGGTATTGACTCCCCAAAAAAGGCCTCCGGTCTTGATTTGGACCAAAAAAGCCTTTTTTGAAGACTTTTACATAAAGAGTTTGAATTGGAAAAGAAAACGGTCAAATTCCAATTTGCAAGGCAAATGTGAATACCAGACTATTACTAACATAGCATTTTCTATGTAAAATGGTACGCGTCCCATGTCTATTGTGTATGATTTTAGAATTCCCCACCAGACAGTACCTTTCAGGTATTGGCTTCCCAAAAAAGGCCTCCGGTCTTGGACAAAAAAAGCCTTTTTTGAAGATTTTTACATAAAGAGTTTGAATTGGAAAAGAAAAAAGGTCAAATTCCAATTTTCAGGTTAAATGTGAATACCAGACTACTACTAACATAGCATTTTTATGTAAAATGGTACGTGTCCCATTTCTATTGTGTGTGATTTTAAAATTAGTTCATCACCACACAGTACCTTTCAGGTATGAACTCACCAAAAAAAGGCTCGGTCCGGTCTTGATTTGGACAAAAACAAACATTTTTTGAAGATTTTTACATAAAGAGTTTGAATTGGAAAAGAAAACGGTCAAATTCCAATTTGCAAGGTAAATGTGAATACCAGACTACTACTAACATAGCATTTTCATGTAAAATGGTACGCGTCCCATGTCTATTGTGTGCGATTTTAAAATTAGTTCATCACCAGACAGTACCTTTCAGGTATGGACTCCCCAAAGAAGGCCTCCGGTCTTGATTTGGACCAAAAAGCCTTTTTTGAAGACTTTTACATAAAGAGTTTGAATTGGAACAGAAAACGGTCCAATTCCAATTTCCAGGTTACATGTGAATACTAGACTGCTACTAACATAGCATTTTCATGTAAAATGGTACGTCTCCCATTTCTATTGTGTGTGATTTTAAAATTAGTTCATCACCAGGAAGTACCTTTCAGGTATGGATTCCCCAAAAAAGGCCTCCGGTCTTGATTTGGACAAAAAAACATGTTTTGAAGACTTTTACGAAAAGATTTTGAATGTGAAAAGAAAACGGTCAAAGTCCAATTTTCAGGTCAAATGTGAATACTAGACTACTGCTAACATAGCATTTTTTTGGAAAATGGTACGCGTCCCATTTCTATTGTCTATGTTTCTCGTGATGGAGAAATTTCATGGCCATGTTAATCTACCAATGTGAAGGGTTTGTGGATGGGTGGAGTTTCACAATTGCTTTGTTAGCAATAGCACATTTGGATCACAGCCAATCATCTCAGTTACAGGTTGGCTATGTTAGTTGTTTTTTCTTAATTACCTTTCGTTTTCAGAAGTACATCTCATCATAGTCTGGGCTATGTTAGTGGTGTAGAATCTTCACACTCGGTTTTGCAAGCCAAACACAAGTCTCTTAAAACTCAGGTTTCACTAACATAGCATTTACCTGGTATATAACTGGGCTCAATTATGAAAATATCCCTTATATGTAAAATATCCCCATTTGCTATGTTAGTGAGTCTGTGGTTTTAGAGTCATCCCTTACGTAGCTTCGTTTTCGTATGATTTTGCGTATATGTTAGTAATACCCAAATGCGCAAATCCAAGCTATGTTTGATTACCGGAGAGTAGTTCAATGTGTCTTTTGCTATCCAAACTGCAGAATGAACTCTTCACTACTCGTACGTCATTCTATAGATGTTGACCGACTTCTTTTGTATGTTCCATGGGCATTCTTGGCGGACGTTGGCAGAGAATCCCAGTGTTTTCACAAACATTGCCCCCAATTCACTTCAGTAGGGCTTCATAGGAATGCGTCGTCAAAAAATGATAAGCAGATCAAGTGGCTAAGTTTTTTTTGGGAACATCAGATTACCACAGCCAGCATTGATGTCGGAACTGTTCAAGCAAAAGGAATCAACATGTTGTGTTTCTTTGTCAAAGTCTCCCCCGTCTTACGGACAAGCCCCATGCAAAGATGCAGTATATACAAGTGACTATGGTGCTGCCTCAGTGACCATCACTTTTAGAGCATCCTGTTCTTGAGCTTTACTGTACTCATTACTCTTCATGGCTAGTGGGTGCGCAAAAATCCCGGTACAATTTAGATTTATGTAGATACATAATATACATGTTTACATTATGTTCATTTATGTTCAAGAATAATGATAAGATAGAGAGAGAGAGAGAGGGAGAGCGTTAGTTCTGCACATATGATTTTCTTGAGAGTGTTATTTGAGTGTTATTTGATTTTCTCCAGCATTCCTGACTTGTTGCTTCACTGCTGGTTGCATCCCTTCAGGCCCCAATTTTCTCTTTACCTGGGCAATGCTACTGAGCTCCGCATGGAAATTTGGCAGCAAAGATCTTCTCTTTGGTGCTGCAATGGTGGCATTTGTGTTTTGAGTAGTGCAGAAATGGCTCAAAGTAGATCTATCTAGAGTAAATGAAAGATCAGGGCTTTCCATTTTCAGAATGAAGAAGGTTCAAGAATACCTGGAAGGTTTGACAGATGTCATGACTGACTGATACACATTGTAGATTTGTAGGTTGTATTTGTACAAGTTTTATTTATGTGTTCTTCTCCACAACTACTTGCATAATCTTACACATAGTTGGGCTCTAGTAACTCTAGTAGAGTTTATGCAGTCGGTTTTCTAGGGTGTTCGCATTTCCAAGTGAGTATCATATCGATTGCCTGGCAGATGTTCTTTGGCATTCTGCCGTGACGTGCTAAATCTGATGATAGTCCAGTCTGTAGTTTCAAACTTCACATTTGACAACACCACCAGCCAGATTCACTTCACCCTTTGTTTTTCTGCCATATTTAGTGGAACTTCCAAAATGGTGGGTGTAATTATGTGAGATTCTTCCCAGATGGCCTGACCGATGTGATTTCAGACTTAGCTTTGGAAAGTGACTTGTGGCCCACCGACGGATTTACCCACAGGATCTTGCTGTTCGGTTGCTATGTGATCGATTACAAATGGATGGTGTTGCCATTAGCCCGGGAGCCTGGATGACCCCAATGGTACGAGATTTGTTGGGTCAGTATGATGCATAATATACCAACTAATTACTATATATATATATATACACATATTCTTGCCAGGTTATGTCTGCATTTTTATGGTCATGATCCACATGGTCCTATTTCTATGTGCTTATGATTTATATAAAGAGATCAAATTATTTGTTCATAGATGAGCATAATGACGTGCACCTTCCGCGCTCCTGGTTCACGATCAGGAGGGGTGACCAGGGAATGCTGACCATATACGACCATAGATGTGTTTGTGTATGTATATACATGGTGTCTGAAGTTATGATTTGACTTTGTTCACTGCTCGGTTTTTTAATGGTCCCTTCGGCCTTTGGACAGTCGAAGTGATTGCCATTCTGAAGCAGGGGCTGTCCGTTTGATCAAGGCCCCCCATGCATTTGACATCATCTGACAGTCCTTCTTTGCATCTATGTATCTAGCAGCAAAGAGAACCAATATACTTGTAGTTGTTGGGATTCGAGAAAAGGCTCAAGGCTATTTCCAGCCTCTGCCCCTCGTCTTGGTGTCAATTGATCAACAACTCCATGTCTGTATACGTAGACTTTGTGTTTTTGCAGCGGTCAACACTAATCGGAGACTCTCATAATCGAGAGCATGTTTGAAGAAATCACCAAGAATTCTATAAATGAATACACCTGAAGGTCGCATAGACACACCCCTTGCAAAAGCACTTTTGAAGTTGCAGATCACAGGCCATGACCTTCATTGGAATTTTGAGGCAATTGGTTTCCAACTCAAGAACTCACACTCACTGCATTTAGTCTTCCACCAAAAAGGGTTTTTGAGGAAATGTGGAAAGGTCCATTCACCTTGTTTTTGGAATGTATATATCTCGCATTTGACTTTTATGATTCATCCCTTCCAGGAATGGATTTTTGTACATTTAAGCATTCATCCCTTTCTTGGAGGAAGAGTGACTAGGGCATCTCATCATTACACACCCCGCTCCCGCGGGAGCTGATGGCGTTTTTTGGGATTCATGAGGCGAGGAATGCGGGGTAGATTTTTTTTGGTCCTGCCTCCCTTTGTTAGCAACAAGAACTATAATAACTATACCCAAGTGATGAACCATTTGAAATTAAACTTCTGGACTTCAGATTTCAAGCGTTTACTTTCTGAGAAACGATGAGTAAGCATTCCAATGATTGGAGTATATGGATTCATAGGCGTGAAGTGATGAACTGAGCCATCAATGGTTGTGTGCCTATCCCCAGCGATGTAGGGATCGAATCGTTTTATTCAGAGCATGATGAAGGGCTGTTCAGCTACTGTATATCCTCAGCAGGGTTGTTACTTGTAGGTTTTGTTACACCCTGGACTTTCAACATTTTTCGATATGGAATGCATAGCAGTTGTGGTTAGAATTTTTCCTTGCACATATGGCATACGACCCTTTGGGGGGCGTTGGCGTTGGGTATCGGTATCCATGCTGAATTTCATGACTGTCCCATTCTCAACAGGTGAACCATGGTGAACCAGGATTGATATTATGTTTGTATGTTTTTACTTTCCTCCCAGATAAAACTTTGGGTGCAAGCATGTTGCAAATCACATATGTTACTTCAGAGATGAGTGGCCTCAAAAAGGCATCCCTTGATTCATTCCACATCATTCCACTGTATCTCCCTGTGTTTGATCTTCGAGCTTCATCCAGTTGCATCTTCAGGGCACACGATTCGACTCTCCCAGGTGCTTCCGTTGCCGTTGTTGCTGTTGCTGCAAAGACCGACGGCGGAATTCGTCGGCATCCAGTGCCGATTCAGAGTCTGCAGTATCGGAGGACAGGCATCGATTTTGGCATCGGAAATGGGAATGTAGTATAAACATTTGATCATGATCAGATGCTGTGTTTCTTTCTGTTTTTATTTTCAGTATCAAACTACCATAGAGTTGTGATAAGATGCTCGGGACTCTTGTAGATTTTACTAATAAGCCTATTATTGCTATGCTATGCTTATTATACTTTCCAATTGGTCAACTGGTTTTTGGTCCTTTTTGTTGTTAGACTGTGACAGGTCCAGAATCTGCCATTGTTTTCCAAAGAAGGACGATGACTTCTGGGAGCAATACGAGCAGCGCGAGTTTGACTCGTTTCCTTGGTGAAAAGCTTTAATTGCGGGATATTTCAATCAAGATATTCACCATGCACAAGTCACACATGTTGCCATGTGGAACATTGGATACTACTGGTACTCGATCAATAGTTTCTTGGACCTCCAAAATAATCAAAGATGATAGAGATGGATAGCCATCAATGCCAAATTGACCCTTTCGTTTTGAACACCCAATCTATTTCAGGTTGGAAGAGGAATCATAGTCTAGCCTAAATTTCCTATAACTATAAAACAACCAATACGCACAGCTTGCTTTTTACAACCCTGTGATATGTGTGATATTTGGAAATCGATTTGGAGCTAATGTGATTCCCTACTAAATAGAAAGCTATTATCATTACTATCAAGGGCAAAATCTCCCAAATCAAGTTTTTTTTCTTATCTTCTCTATATATGGTCCATTTTTGTCCATGAGGTTTGCGTTTCCTCCTGGTGTACTATGTCCAGCGATGATTTGCTGCTCTGTTCCTGCTTCCGAACGTGAAGACGAGGAGGAGGAACAGTTGATATGGGCTATTGACATGGGCGGTCCTGGGAGATACGACGTTGTGTGGGAGGTCTTTATCCACTCTCCACCAAGCATCTTATGCGTGTTTCAGGAAGATACGGAGGATGCGACGTAGATATATGTAGATATATACTATACCTCCAACAATCCTGAAATGGAAAATGGGTTTCTTCCAAGCATAGTTGGCGTCGTACCCGTTTGTTGGGGAGTGTTAGATTTATTGCTGCCATGGGTTTACATAAATCACCGAGACCCAACCCTTCAGCCGACTCGTTTGATTTTCGTTCCATTTTTGGTGGTTGCTACTTAGAGGAGGATCACCTTAAGATATATGATGTACATGTGACTTTTGTGTCTTGGGTTTTTGCATATCAGTACAAAGCAGGTAATCATTAAAGGGTCAAACAAACAAAATGATGGTATCCCTGAGAATTCAAGGAGAGAAAGCAGTCTGAATACTTTTCAAAACTTTGAGTCCATCATCGTTGCACCTATCATTGGAGGCGCCTCATTCGGCACGCTTTCCTCGTCGTACTTGTCCGGAGCAGAAGCATTGTTGCATGGACAGCAAGGATTGAGGGTATGGAACGGCTGAGGCTAGGACGGCCGGTCTCTTTTTGCTTGGTATGTATTAAAATCGATAGGATCCCATGGCAGGTATAAATTTACCAAGAATTTACCATTAAAAAAATCAAGCAAATGGAGGTACAGGTAAATTGTACCATACATATGGATCCTATGGCTGTATTTCATTTTATAATGTGCATTTTTTGTTTGATGAAAGGATTTTTCACGGAATCCTGCCTGGGGCTGGGATGATCATCCCTTGCGGTGTTTGTGACAACATGATGCGCTGCTGTTTCTACCGCTGGCGAACTCAAACAAAAACGACACAAACAGGGATAATTGGAAATGATAGAGATGATCCTACCTTCAACCACCTTTATCCCTTTTATATACTTTACTTGCTGTTCAATGTGATTTTTTCCATGAAAACCCAGAGCAGTACAGGGATGATCCGGGATGCATGTTGCTATTTCTTTATGGCAATCCCCTTCCCGTAACACCTACAATACCGCTTGGGGCTAGATAGGTCAAGAGGTTCTTTTTGCAGCCATGTCCTGCGAAGTCAAATTGAACACCCTACAAGGAGGTGTCATCACCCTTGAGCCACCCATGACAACCACTGTTCCGGAGTTAAAGGCAATGCTTCTTGAGAAGCACCCTTGTCGAGATCCGAGTAAACGCAAAGTTCTCAAAGTCGAGCTGTTGCGCAACACCTCAATCATAGACGAAACTGAGACGCTTAGCTCAGGAGGATTTTTGAGTGCTGAGTCTCAAGTGAGTGTAGCATACACCACAAACGAAGTGGAAGCGGCAACGAAACATGACATCCATACATGTGGAAGTTTTGGGGTGGCGATCCCCTCCAACGTGACAGACATTTCTAGGGGAGCCTTCCAAAACTCAAAGCAACTAGTTCTGCTCACGATGCCTGAGTCTGTGAGAACAATTGGGGATTCTGCTTTTGAAAACTGCATCTCTTTGGAGAGCATCACCTTCGGTGAATCTGTGACACACATTGGCGATGATGCCTTTCGATATTGCGCCTCTTTGGAGAGCATCACCTTGGGTGCATCTGTGACACACATTGGGGCCGGTGCCTTTGTGAACTGCAGGTCTTTGGAGAGCATCACCTTGGGTGAATCTGTGACACACATTGGCGACGATGCCTTTCTATATTGCAACTCTTTGGAGAGCATCACCTTGGGTGAATCTGTGACACACATTGGGAGCCGTGCCTTTGCAAACTGCACCTCTTTGAAGGGCATCACCTTGGGTGAATCTGTGACACACATTGGGAGCGGTGCCTTTGCAAGCTGCAGGTGTTTGGAGAGCATCACCTTGGGTGAATCTGTGACACACATTGGGAGCGGTGCCTTTGCAAACTGCACCTCTTTGAAGGGCATCACCTTGGGTGAATCTGTGAAGAAAATTGGAAGGAATGCCTTTGCAAACTGCACCTCTTTGAAGAGCATCAGATTTCCAGAGTCACTGAGACACATTTTGGAGAGAGAATTAGGAGTCACTACCATGGCACGGATCGCCATTCCTGCAAAGCAGGGCAGGAAACGACTGCGGCATGAGTGAGAAAATGACAGAACTGTTATGCCAATGACTGGTGCAACTTGTAGAACATTGTGTGTATGTGTTTTGCAATGAGCCACAAGCCTTGTGATGAGTTCTGAGTTGTTTGTGCTTTGCAATCACATGCACATAATATCTGTAAATCTATATATCTATATATAGTATCTATAATATATATATATATATATACATAATGATAATCCCATTCCACTACAGAATGGGATGTGTGAACTTAGGTACAGGACTGAGCTTTCCGTGCCGAAAAAAATATTGTCTTGAGTACATGTTTGCACCCTTCGGGGTGGGTGGGTGACATTACTGTAGCGAGATGATGGCAGTAGGTTGAGAGACTGGGACATTGAACATGCATTTTGTCGAAGATATTTTCTTGATGCTTTGTGTTTAATGAACTTAAAAGCAAAAACTACATTCTGTGGTAGTCCTTTTCTTTAGAAGGATGCCCTCGCAAAAAACACTATATAGAATAAACGGCCTTTCTCACATTAGTGCGTGAAGCACACGTCGCAGTGAACGGCAAGGTTGGGATATCGCTGTTGGTGGTGGAATTAAGGTGGGCGTTGATTGGTCGAAGTGTTGGAAAGTGAAGATTGATGGATTATCGATGATGATACATAGAAGATGTGTCAAAGGTTGTTCAAATTTCAGCGTGTTTTTGTTTGTTTGCAAGAATGAACGCATCGTTGCCTTATGTGATTATCATGATTTTGATTTTGATTGTATACCATGCTTAGTTATCATGTATTGATATACAGTATATAGTATATATGTTTTTTGAAGGGATGTTGAAGGATGGAACTCTGACAACAAATGTGTTTATAAACCTAAGTAAGATGGCATGCAAAACAAACTTTTGGCAGGGCTGATTCTTTGACCCATCAAAATCGAAGTGAAAATGCACATCTACAAGCATGCAATTTCATGATGGATGCATGAGGTAGATTTAAATATTAACCAACAAATGCATGAATGAGTCACTATAAATAGAATTTTGTATATTATATTTAATATTCATGATTATTTACCTCAACAACAAATCTTGAATTGTGGAACCCAACACAAACAGTTTTTCCTGGTAGATTTTTTCGAGTTCTCGAAGGTCAGAGGGCCTCATTACTTGCAGGATAAAAAGTGCCTTGGAGACAGTACCATTTCTCACACGAGGTTGTTGTATGACCTTGGAACACTGGACCTCTCGTTGCAGATTCTTATCACGGATTTGACACCAGTGGATCTCGAAAGATTTAGACACAATGATTTACATGCTACTGCAGGACTAGGTGTTCAGGATGGTTTTGGTTAACAAACACTTGAAACGCATATACAGCGACCTGCATTTGACAGTATGACTCAGTATGACATATGAATCGGCCATATATATGATATAATATATTATATATATACTAAACATATATATATATACTTTATATATATGCTATACATGTATATATATATATATGCTATACATGTATATATATATATTATATAATGTGAATATATTTATATGTATATATATATATATATCCATGCATATATACCTTGATGGGTTGTTGTCGGTTGCAAGTCTCAGGAAAAACGAAAGCAAGAGCCCAATGTTGGTTCTGGATGGAGCTCAAATACTCCGTGGTAGGGACTGTCGGATGAAAAAAAAAAACGCAGGGCAACTTGTGGGTAACGGAAGCAAGTTGAGTGGGAGTGGAGATGATGAGATCTGGAACGTTTCCGTTCAAAGTGTTTTTGTTTTGAGGGTCGTTTCACCGCATGTTCTTTGCTGTTGCGTCAACTTGAAACACTACCAGAGAAGCTTAAAAACAACATACAAGAACAAAATAATCATTTTTTTAAGCCACAGCTGGACCTTAAACTCTATTGTTTAAGTTACCCTCCCTGAAAACTAACATGGAACCAGAAAATCACTCATTTGAAAAGGAAAAACATCTTCCAAGCCTTCATTTTTGGGTTCCATGTTAAATTTCGGGGGTGTAATTTTCTTTGTTGGTCAGTGATTCCAAAAAAAAACTTTGGTCAGCAGGATTTGGAAAGCTACAGCACCAGCTCGAAGTGTTGCTTCAGAGGCGTGCCTTTTTTGTTGCAGCAAAATTACATAGCAAAGGGATATGTTTTTTTTTTGCAGTAATTAGTGTAAAATCCGGTGTATGTGTCAGTCGAGATTCTATGGCCTATGGGAATGTGATGGTTTTACAACAAACCATTGGAAATATGAAGGTGCATGCTTCATGTTGTTTATGCTGCAGTCCAGAATTGGAACATCATTTTTACACCATCACATGTTTTCGCGTAGTTTGATACATGAACCTCAAATTAAATGTTCCGATACAGCATGCTTTACCGGCTGTTTGACTTCTCAGATGTGCAGTGAAAATGTTGTGTTGATTCATGGAATATTTGAATCCAAATGTTTGAGATTATGATGGAAAACGACATTATCACATTGCTATATTTTATTTAGTATACTTTACAAATATATACATACCGACGCTGTATATATATAAATATATATACGGCATATATGTCATTTGCCACTGCTGAAGTTCTAAATGCATCTTCATGCTTAATTACACAAATGATCATGCGCTTGCCTTGCAGTATCCCAAACTCCACTGTTGGTCATGCCCAACTCTGCTTCAACAGAAAGCAACCCAACGCCCCAACGCCAATGGCTCGTAGGCAATGGTTTTTCCTTCATCTTGAACTTCCGCTTGCCGGATGTTCAGCTGGTCATCGGCTGGTCAGTGGCAGAGGTGGGTTAAACAATTAGATGGTTTACTTTTCCAGCTGCACCCATTCTCCGTCACCATCCATGAACATCTTACGGCCAAAATGATTTTTTATATTCTAATGGTTTTCTGATTTTCTCATTGGCCTTCACTTACTACATGCACATTGATGGTTCTTCCAATTTCTTCATTTTCCCAAAACAAAAAAAGGCCTGCTATTCTGGGGTTTGTGTCGTGTACATTTGGCAGGATGCAGATTGGCTGGATACTCCACAAGGTCTGCAGTTTCGTAGGCACCGGATGGGCCCATCATCGTGTTGTCCTTTGATGGTAGACCATGTAGACCACTAGATGTGTGTACCATAGCCGCTATCTAAGCTGTGCATCATTCCTTGATGGAAGTGTTTGTTCACCATTCACCAAATATCACTGAGTTGTATTTGTTTCACGGAAATGCTTTGAGAGATTTTTGGGTGGTCCTGTTGACCGTCCATAACATGACAATGGCACGAAATGCACCAACCAATTCCGAACATCAGTGTTTCTGGACTGCTTCCTTCAGTTTAGCATTGGTGCAGGTTCGTGTACGAGATGAACGCAGAAGATCGAAGTAAGCGTTTTCTCCTCAGTTATTGGCCTCTTTGTCTTAAATGTTGTTGATATCATGGATTCATTCCATCTCCTTGCAAATCATAGTGCATCAGAAATAATTGAAGGCTGACATTAGCTGGTAGAACGCGTACTTGTATCAGAGGTGTGCTGTTTTTTTTAATCCCTGATATTGCCATATTGCCAACATATTTGCAATTCTTCCGTGCACCTGACATGTTTCAGGTTTGAAACTCATCGCACGGGTGCTTGAAGGCTCATTCATGCTGAAACAGGCCTGGATCAGGGGCGATTGGTAGGTCTTTGACTAAAGGAAATGGTTCCTAAGAAGTTCCCTCAAACAGAACCACATTCAAACAACATTGAGTGAGACAGAGACATTCTTATACACATCTACCATGGTGTTGTTTTTTTTTTGCTGTTGCTGCTGGAATTTGCAACAAAAAATCGGCTCGTGTTTTTTCGGGTGCAACGAGTTGGTTTCAGTATTTGGCTCTCCTGGACACCCCAGGCTGCGCATCTCCCAAGAATTGGTACATCATTTACAGCAACCTTTCCCAAGCCAAGCAACGATGCTTGCTACTACCCCTTAAAGAACATTAATTTCCGCCCTGTTTTGATGCGACCCCCCATCTGGCTGGGATCACCCCAACACTGATGTTTCGCAAAAACAGGCAGTGGGCAGTAAACCCGCCATCATTGGCAATCAGTGTCGCAGCTCGGTTTTTCATTTTGATACACCCTTCCCTTGTTGAGGGAAGGAGGCCCTTAACTGCATGTTGATTGTTGATGGGTTTGGATGGTTTGGATGCGTATTTGATGTGTGATGTGATGGGACAACAATCTAGAGATACGCTTTGCCACTGCTTAAGATTTATTCCAGACGTATGGAAGTTTGGAATATTATATCTCATTTTGACGAGCTGGCCTACAGTGTATATGCTGTTGCTCTTTGTACACCTTATATGGATTGAATTTCTATTGGGTGGAGCCTATTTATCGCCGTACGTTTGTTAAGGTGATAGTGACAAGGGACGCATGTGTCAAGTTTTCTTAGTAGAGGAGACATCCGGCAAATTGCAACCAGAGTAAAGCCGGCAATTTAATATAGTTTCCCTTCCAAAACGTCGCAAGACTGACCGACCTAGTTGTGCATTTGCATTGGTTGTGCGCTGCATGCACCCAGCACCCAAACACTTCGCCTTCGCCTGATTGCCAAATTGTTTGGATTATGAATTGACTTCAGGCATTCAGTACTTTCAACAGCAGGAGCAGTCTCGGGTTGTGGAGATTGTTGAATGGCCAGCGCATGGAAACCAACCTTGTGTCCTGTATTTCCATGCAAGTCGGTGCTTGAAGTTTGAGAGAACTATGATTTAATTTGGTCTTACTGTAATCAGAACATACTCCAAAACATCCGGTTGATGGAAGAAATCCTGCACCAGTTGATAGGTAGTTTATCCCATTATTAACAGGTTTTACAAATCTTAGGTGGTTAGCCGGATTTCTTCCATCAACCGTATGGACTTGCTATATGTTGTTCTTAGCCTTTTCTTAATATGCAAAAATGGACCAAAGTCATAGCCTGGCTTGGTGGTTTGTATTCCTGGCCTTCCACTATGAAAGAG
This sequence comes from Breviolum minutum Mf 1.05b.01, assembly GCA_000507305.1. Classification (NCBI taxonomy): domain Eukaryota; class Dinophyceae; order Suessiales; family Symbiodiniaceae; genus Breviolum; species Breviolum minutum. The sequence continues at coordinate 14,327 of DF239229.1, read as the reverse complement.
ATTGTTACTTGGGGGTTGCTGTTTTCATATGTTTAAACAATACATAGTACATAATACACAGTACATCATAGTCATAGTACATATCATGTATATAGTACGTGATTATATGTATAACACATACGTCTTTGTATCTATCTAAGATGTGTAGCAGCCCGGGCCGCCCGGGCCGCCAAGGGGCCTCAAATCGCGAAATTGTCGAAAGGATTCGCTGGAAGCCTCCATGGACATGGGTGATTCCTCCATTGGCCGACGCTTGCGAGGAGACATGGTGGAAGGTTGAGAATCACCAGGGTGGAACTGGAAGATTGCTGGTAGTTTTTATATTCCAATATAAACCTCAAGATCTTCCAATAGTTTTACTAAGAAACATATTGAAACTATAGGACTTAGGTATATCTGCAAGTATAATCTAATCACAAGTGGATTCAGAAACAAAGGGGGTGTATTTTCGGCAACTTCCATCCACCCTTGTTTTCGTGAAGACGGACTGCAACCGGTTAGGACTTCTTGATGGCACTTCCGTATTGGAGCTCTTTATCCTCTTAGAGGCCCACCTTGTGGCGTTCTTGCCACAGTTGAAAATGATGTTGGCAAGGAATCCGAAGAAACCAACTGAAGGACAAAGAACTGATATGAACTACTCTTTGCTGATAGATGTTGTCATGGAGAAAACATGTTGATTTTGTTTCAGTATCACACCTCTCCAGATGCAGAAAAAATTCAATAGATGCTATATAGTTGAAACGCAGGTCAAATGAGTGTGTCCAAAAACATCCGCTACCATAAAGTCCATTGCCATTTAGAAAATAGGTCCTTTAAGGGAAAATGATGGAATTACCAAAATGTGCTTGAGATATGTTGGCAGGGCTTAACTCCTGCGGAGCTTCCTGAACGCGTCCTGGGAGGGTCTCTTGGTTCTCTCGTAGTCGCCATGAAGTTGCAGGATCGATGGCTCCAGGATTCCTCAAAAAAGATGTCGTTCCCATTCTTGTATCATTCAAGCAGGGTCTTGTCTTTGTACCATGAATTGTTAGACGATGATATATATATATAATATATATAGATATGTAATAGCGATTGTATAGATCTGAAGAATTGATGATATTTAATGACAATTTGAGTATGTCTTAAACTTCCAATCGGCCTTCGATCAATATCAATCATTTAGTTCATTGAGAATGAGGGAGACTCCCTGTGTTCTCTTTTGAAACCACAAGTAAATGAAAAAAAGAAGGTTCCTTCACTTTTTTTTGGTGATCCTTTCCTTTTTTCCTCCATCGCTGTTGAACTGCCAGAATTGCTCATCGAATCCCCCGTTTGGCTGAGGCTGACACTCTGTCGAGTGGATGTGAATTCCATGACATAGAACTCGACAGCAGTGAGACAAAAAGGTGCCCAACAGGATGGATGACAAGGATTGACATGGATCGTTTTGTTGTTTTTTCCACAGGGCAAGTTGGAGATCCCCCCCGTGACATCCGCATGATCCCTTGAATAGGTGAGATGGAATTGGATGATACCCTATAATGCCTCTATGACTTTCCTTCAAGTCATCCAAGGGAAGTTTTCCAAGTCAGTTGAAAAAACATGTGGCATCCACTTTAGTTGTAGTATCACCCCCTAAATGTGGTGGAAGGGGGGGCATCCTTAGGATCATTCAAGGGGGGGTTTCTTGTCCCGTTTATTTGTTATGAACTCTATGGCTGTATGTCAAATTACACCCCGGAAAATTAACATGGAACCTGAACATCACCTGTTTATATAAAAAGGATAATCATCAACAAGCTTTACCCCCTGAAAATTAACATAAAACCTAAAAATCAACCGATTGAAAAGGAAAATCATCTTCCAAACCTCCATGACTTTGGGTTCCATGTCAATTTCTGATGGTGTAATTATTTGCTTTGCTGACCTCTGCCATTGTTAATTTTCAGGGGTGTAGATGATGCTACCTGCCGAGGTTTGGGCCTCTTCAACCAGATTGGAACGTGCCTCATGGCACTACGTCCTTTATCCCACCGTACTACTAGGCAGGGCTCTGAAAGAGAGGAAAATCAGCACAAAAAAAAAGGATTGAGGAAAGGAATGCATGTTTGCAAAAACAATATGGTTATACAATGGTAATAGTTGGATTTACATGTTTCAATCTTCGATTCAACATGATGCAAGCATCTATTTAATTGATACTGTTGATGGTTCAGAAATCCGGCTAACCAATTGATAGGTAATTTATCCCATTGTTTACAGGGTTTTATAAATCCCAGGTGGTTAGCCGGATTGGAATGATCGACCTCCGAGGTTTGACAGTGGCCTTGCTTTTTCGACCTTCATCTATTTGTAGATGCAAGTGGAAGGTCGGGAAAAGATCGGGGCAAACAATTTGGGCTTGGAATATGTATATATATGATTATATATGTATACGTATCAATAGAGATACCAAATTGTGTTCTTTTAGATTTCCATCACAATGAAGTCAACCTGTTGGAAATGTGTACGGCAAACGGTTTGGGAAAAGGGTGGACCTTATCAATCGAATGCCAGGTACAGATCTTCGGTTGCATCGGAAGGACCTGCTTAGTTCCTTATCACTTTCTCAAAGTGGGTGGTTTGTTGCCGTTTTATTATTGTTTTATAGGATTCTATGAGAAGAAGCTTACTGATCATAGGGCACTCGTACCTCATCAACCAACAAAGACAAGACAATGACTTTACATGCATTTTACAACATTTTTTTCTGATTTGTTGTCAATTATTTTCATGTCCATTGTTTCTTTCAATTCTAATCATTTGTTTTTTCGATTTCTCAAAATGTATTGGAGGTTTGAACATTTTGAATGCATTGTTTATCTATCTATTTAGTGTTTATTACTTGCTGTATTCCAATATGTATGGGGGGGTTCAAGAATTCAAGCATCCTCAAATTGTATTGTTGTGTATTTGTTGTTCTTCATTTGTTTGTATTGATTTGTTACTTTTTCTGTTATGCAATGTTCCCGATTCTGCGGCAATTGTTTGTATTTTTCTATATTTGTTGTTTGTCATTTTGTTAATATGTGTTTCTTTTAACTGTTGATGTTGTGCATGTTTGTCTGAAATTGTTTGCAATGTTTTGCTATTTCTGCTATCTTGTTCGCTACTCCTTTGTTTCTGTCTTGTCTTATCAGTTCCCTCTTTTTAGCTTGAACCGTGATGAGATACCTCATGAATGTGTCTTTTGCTGATCTGGCCACCGTTGGATGTTTTTTTGTGTCAATTGGATGGTTGGAACCATTGCTTCAACTTGAGGCTCCATTCTACTTTGTGAACTTTGGGGACAACATGGTGGGCTAGACACCTTAGACTCCGGGGAAAATGGCTGTTATCAGTAAGAGATCACAGCTGCTGTTGTCAGTTCGAACCCAGGGTTTGAACTTCGTTTCCTAAAAAGACCTGATGTTTGAAGAATTAAACTAACTGATGGCCCTGTCAATCCAACTGCAACCCTTTGAACAGCCAATCCCCACTGAGTTACTGAAGGTGATGTGCTCACAAGTTTAGCTCGTCCCTTGCGAGCGTTTTGCCTGCAATTTGGGGATGGATTTTGACAACCAAATGGAACCATAATCTCTGATTATGGCTACATGGAAGGATCTTGTGGAAAATGAGGTGAGCAATGCATGAACCATATTTCTCAATGATGATGAAGATGTGTTGATTTCGAGTCATGCCAATGCCATGTCATTAGTTGGATAACTTTGGTGTTCGTTTGACCATCGTGGAGCTATTGGGCCGCTGCTCCCTGTTGATAATGGCAACCTATTGATCCCTTTTGATCTTACAATTTGGAAACCAGATCTGAATTGAATCACTTGACAAGCTGACAATGATGAAACACAAGCTAGGTTGGTGGAAGTTGCATTCATCCGTTTTTGTGGAGGTCAGGACAACTGGTAGTTGGAAGACTGTTTTGTTGTAGGAGGATGGTGCAACCTTGCACAAACTAAGGATGTACCAGCTGCCTTTTGCTATTTGAGTGGGATCCTCACTGGAGATGCATGGAATGGGGTCAGGAAACATTGCAAAGGGAACGGGCATGTAGACTAGATTGCCAATTTTGATAGGTGTTGATTTACGCAATTTCACCCAATGTAATGTTGTTTGCCAACCACTGCAAAGTTAATCATTGGGCGCTTCCCCAAAACTTTCTTTAATTATAGACGCCAAACCCCATCTGGTTTAACACTAAAAAACACCGGCAACAACAAAACATACACACAAGGTGGGCCCAAACCGGTTATAAATTGAGTTGTAACATAACCGCTATCAGCAGGGTTATAACCCTAGTTACCCATTTATAACTTAAAACTGGTAGGAATATGATCAGTAGGGTTATATCCCCATTTATAAATTATAAGGCCATTTATAAGGATTATAACTCCATTTACAACTAGTAGGGGCCCAGTTTTTGCACAGATTTGCACGAATAAATCATCATCCCTGAGGCTCGCATCATCCACAGCTACAATCATCCATGGCACGATTTGTTGAAACTGGAAATACCTGTCCAGCTTGGGCTCCTTGGATTTACAGCCGTTGCAGCTCTGCTGGTTCTAGTGGCAAGAAAACAAGGTATCTACCACCTAAAAGAAACCGTAGGTTTCTTCCTACGGTTTCTTATGGTAGGTATAATTGTTGGAGACGGTCCAATCACTAGGATTGGGTGTTTGAAGTGGTTTCCTTACTAGGTACTACTGTTGATGGAAGAAATCCACCTGAGATGTATAAAACCCTTCAAATAACGGGATAAACTATCTATCAACTGGTGCAGGATTTCAGCCATCAACAGTAGGTAGATTTTTTCCTTTTTGTTGGTATTCCTCCAGCAACTCAGGAACACCTCATCGTTTCTCCTTTAATCGCGGCCTTACCATTTTGGTTTCGGCTACTGCAATGTGCACGGCGCTTTCATGATACAGGTCCGAATGGGGCATTTGGAATGGCGGGGATGTGACCACGTATTGCCAAATAATGGTTGCAAAATGAAACGCGCAAGTCTTAAATGCTGATTCCCTGGTTTTGGCACTTGTAAGGGGAGCTCGGGATATATTTTTATTGGTTACGATCAATTCAGTGTGTATATGTGAAGATTGTCAACGTTTTGTGGTGTTTGTTCTTGAGCTCAGTTGTGATGTTCAAAAGATGTCAAGCAACAAACCAAAACAGCAAAAACCCAAACGTCGCCTTTGCGGAGGTCAAAAGCGTCACTTGTTGAACCTGGGGAAGTATGCTGCCAGTTTGATGGTGGTCGTTGTAAGTAGTCCAGGCTGGCCAATGTGGAAGCTTGTCAGCATGATCCCTTTTTTATATTGGCTGTGAACAGGATTTGAGTCAAGGAGTTGAACAGGAGTTCATGGATATTATGGCTATGCCATGGGTTCAGCAGTTTTTCGTCTCAGTGCTATGATGACGAAGTGCGATGCCTAGTTTTGACAGGCAGGTACCTGCCTGTATCTTGCAGTACCAACATATGATTCATGGGTTACACGAAGGTAAATTTAAGATTGATAGATTAAAGCACAGAGGCTTGGTTCAGGAATTATCTTTATCCAATACGAAATCAGTTTTTTGTGTATGTTTCCATGCTGATGTTGGACTTTTCCCGCAGGATTAGTCTTCTATCCTCCATGATTCTGGGGACGTGACATAGACTATGATGTCTGCACAAATTTGGAACATCAAAATCTCCAACAAATGTACCCGCAACTCAATAGATTTTGGATTTTAGACTATTTTTTCAGTATTTGTTTGGTCCTGTGGCCGGAGATTTTTGACTGTTTCTTTGATTGGGGTGTATGTTCTCAGGCAGCACAGCTTCAATGTACGGTATCACCGTATCACTCACCCACTGATGACGCACTGCCAGTTCTGAAGGATATATGTTCACATCACAGCGGTTTGTGAATCTTCAAAGCAGGCTTTCTGTCAATGTAAGAATTTGGACAGGAGTGGCTCTTTTCCAATTGTAAATTGATGTGTAACTTTGCATCTTGTAGAATGCTAAGAAAAACTTCGCCTTTGGACCCTTAGGGTATATTATGTATATACTATACACATCGTGGAGACATGCAAGCGTTGTTGTTCACCTCTAAAATCGTAGGTATTTGAAATTGTATTCTCAGATTTCTTGGGACCAAAGTATCAGGACAGTTATTCTGGCTTCCGCAGTGGCTACAGCTTATGCTGCTTGCTGGGATATTTGCATGGATTGGGGCTTGAGCTATCAGGAGCTTTGTTTTATGTCCAGCGGAGCATCTGCCGCCTCAAGCACCTTGATGGAAATGGAGAGATCCAGAAAAACTGCAATGTTCTTGTTCCACTGTACTGATTTCATTACACGACATGATGAATGTGATTTCAGGGAATGCCACATATGTCACATGCCAGCTGATTCTGTCAAGCCGGGGGTCTTAATGCTTCGTGATGTGGGTTCAATAGTTGCTCTGTTTTCACTTCAAGATTCCAGTTTTAGAAAAGGTATATAATCGGATGACATCAGTAGTTAGTAGGTAATATATTTTAAAGACATCCACAGCCCAAACTTTGATTTCTCCTCACTTTCAGAGGAAATCCCACGCTACATTCGAATCATAGTAGAAGGATTTGGTTTCGTTGGATTTTGTGGGTACATGTGGATACCGTATACCTTAATTCCTTGAACATGCAAGCATGATTACCATACAACGGCAATGGGACACATGTGTTTAGTTTCATGATTTACGAGGCCAAGACATGCTGTACAGTTACGTGGTTTGATATACAAATGATGGCGATCACGATGCTGTAGCAGTGCCCTTGAATTGTTTGTCCATCAAGATTGCATCATAGTCCAGATATAATGTCTGTACAGTCTACATCTACTTACAATCAAATGTATATATACATACAACAAAGATATCAGTCAACTTGTCACCTTTTTCTTTCTTCATGGACTGGCTTGGCACTGAGGGTATGGTAGTCCTGTCAGCAATCGACAATCACCAACCACCACGCAGTCCTTTGGCTTTGCATCCAGCATGCATCTACGAGGCCAAGGCCCGCATGCACGGCAATGCACCGTACAGTACAATCGACCCTCAACGGCATATTAGACAATGTTGATACTGTACGAATTTTGCCTGTCTAATGATATGTTCTTTAATGATGTGTTTTGTCCATACTTGCTTTGGTATTCTTTGTGGTGTTGTGGTTGTTGCTGTTGTTGTTGTTGTGGTTGTTGTTGTTGTTGCTGTTGTTGTTGTTGTTGCTGTTGTTGTTGTTGTCGTTGTTGTCGTTGTCGTTGTCGTTGTCGTTGTTGTTGTTGTTGTTGCTGTTGTTGTTGTTGTTGCTGTTGCTGTTGTTGTTGTTGTTGTTGGTGGTGTTGGTGTTGGTGTTGGTGTTGTTGTTGTTGTTGTTGTTGTTGTTGTGGTTGTCGTTGTCCTTTTCCTTGTCATTGTCCTTGTCGTCATCGTCCTTCTTGTAGACGTCGCCTTCGTCGTGGTCATTGTCCTCGCTGTCCTGGTCGAGGTTGTCGTTCGTGCGGTCCTTTCAAGATGTTTCGATTGTGAGATACAGATGCACACAGTGGACTTTTATAGTATACAATGACGTTGTACAGGTAGAGGCACTATCACTACATTGGCTACATGATCATTACGTCTTAATATGTCGTTAAAAATGTAATTGCAAAGTATTATCTAGGTGGTGGTTTTAAATATTTTTTATTTTCACCACTCTTTGGGGAAGACTTCCAATTTGACTAATATTTTTCAGATGGGTTTAAATCACCAACCAGGAATCCATTCTCTCAACATATGTGCTGACTATCATTGCATCTCTTGATATCATAGAATCGTCACGACGTGGTCTCCACCTGGACCTCAACATGAGCAGTGAAAAACACCTGGATTGGTGATGTGGTTTCTATGAGGTATATGACACCACCATGTTCAAGAAATAATCGTAAGTATTACATAATCTATTTATTTGACATGAATTTTTATATGGAATTTGCGGAATTTGCAAGTAATTTGCCTCGCCAGATAACCACTAACACGGATTTATCATGTTTTTGTTTCCCGCCTTCCCAGTGTTTTTTTTCGGAGATTTCAACGGACCTCAGGTCACTTTTCGGCACGCGTGTATTGCATCGCTGTGTTGGGTGACATTTTGTTACGCTGCACTTGGGTAATTACCTTAATGCCCATCACTCTCCTTGGTGAGGACCGGTTGGTTGTGTTGGGAGGAGCAGATACATTTTTTTGCCAAAAACGTTTAATAGGGATATATATATATAATGTTACCCAAGATGTTACCCTTATATATTTGGCAAAGGTAGGTTTAAAAAGGAAAGAACCACAAACATGGAGAAAAACATGGAAAAACTTACATCCGAGTTTTTTTGTGTTTTTAAAGTCGTGTTTTTGGTCCATGGCGTATTGCAACGGTGTAATGACTGGACATGTGATTTGGTAAAAATAAAGATGGGTGAAGTGTCAGAACCCTGAAGCTGTTTGAAGATATCCGTCATTCATAGGCAAACTATTATATATTATGTATATATATATATGTATTAAGTAATTAAGTAAATGCTTTTGGTGTTTTGTTATTTTTGTTCTTGACTTGTTACTGTACGTGTTGTATATATAAAGTCATACACCTGCAAGTTTGCAAGAACATTTCAAGCGGTGCAATGTCTTTTAGGGCTTTAGGGGATATTGGAGTGCGATTTCGGGACAAGAGACAGGTGCTGGGTCCACTGTCCCAGAAGTCACTTCCAAAGGATGTGGCTTTCCGTGAGATCTTGCACATCAGCATGACGGTGGCAGAGCTTTTCCGCCGTAGTTTCTGGGCCATTCTGCGGATTGAATATGAGCAGGCCAGGGCTAAGAGATCAAGACTCAAGCCGGATTTGTGTAGTTTGATCAGTGTGATTTGTGTTTATTTCCGTCATGACTTTGCTAATGCAATCTATATGATTCATGTTTATCACCAGTATCAACACAGTTACCGTCGGTTTTGCAATATACTGTAATATATCTATGACTTTGAGCCCATGGGGAAAAAGTTTTTATCAATCTACCTGTGGATGTGGGATCACAGGTGGCCAATGCCAGTGGATATCGAGCACTGTTGTGGGTGCCCATGAAGGCACATGTTTGGCGATGATTGGATGATACTGTTGATGGCTGAAATCCTGCACCAGTTGATAGGTTGTTTATCCGTTTATCCCATTATCATCCATTGGGGGTTTATATATCCCAGGTGGTGCAGATTTTGTTCCATCGACAGTCAGTATTAGTAAATCACTGCATGTGTGTTTTTTGTGTTGCAGGATGTTGTGAGTTAATGAAGTTCATGGAGTTGACGACATGTTTGTGATGTTTCGTTTGTTTTTATTGTCAAAAACTGCCTCATAAACAAATGCATCAATAATTTTGACATTACCCGATTTCAACTCGAACTGGGACAAGTTCAAAAAAAACCAACCAACACAGGAATTCCATGACTTACCATGGACCAAAACCTGGTGCTTCATTCTTCAAGATGCGTTTTGCTAAATTTCAACGTTTACCCCTTCCATGTTAACGAATCTCACTGGTGTGAAGGTGGGACAGAAGGTGGGCGACGCCAATGCTGGAGATGGATTTCGCCAGAGCTTATTGCCTGCATAGATCAAAAAGATGGGTCTGGCAGCTGATGAGATGATAACCTTATGTGGTCTTATAGCCGCCGCCACCACCACCACCACCATCATCATCATCATCATCATGATCATGATCATGATCATGATCATCATGATCATCATGATCATCATGATCATCATGATCATCATGATCATCATGATCATCATGATCATCATGATCATCATGATCATCATGATCATGTGCATCATGTTCATTAGGTTTAGCCAGAAACTAAATGACCAACAAAAACGCATGTTTCATGTTTGTCAAACTGTTTGTCAACCTCATAATGGCTTGAACACACTGAGAAAGCAAATTACAACGTGAGGTCGTCAAGTCCAATGTGTCGCCTCCAGCCATTGACAATCTTGCACCGGAAGATGCTTAACCAAAAGGACATCAAACCAAATACCTTTTCCAATAGAATATATAGCCGGATCACTAAAGGCCATAGATTGAACGCAGTTGGTAGATGAAAAAGAGGGAAATGAGAAGTCCAGAAGCCACAAGTTCGAACCTAACCGCTGCCCATGCGGTACTGAACATAAAGCATACACAATTGGCAACTGACCCTACTACTCAGTATGCATTTGCTATAAATGTTTAAATGACATGTTCATACATGTTCTTTATTTGTTTTTTCATGTTGAAGGTGAGCATGGACTTACAGTGCAGCGTAGAACTCCGACATCCAACATTGTTTCCTTGTCCATGCCATGGCGGCGTTGCCACGAGCAGGGGAAGGCATTCTTTGTCAGTCGCTGTTAGAAGAAGTGCACAAGGCTCTGGAGAAGAACGGCGAGTCCTACGTGCGCCAATGTGGTTGCTTGGTTGAAAAAAGTTCCATGGTGAAAAAAAGCCGGTAGAGTTTGTTCCTTTCATTTGGATGGATGGTCCCCATCACAAAATATGACATACCTTTATCCAAAAATCATCCTTCAGTGACAAATGTTTTCCTTCAAGACAAGGTGAACCTGTACAACAGACTTGAAGGAGGAAGTTTTTCTCATCTTGTTTTATGTGGATTTGGGTGGCTTGACAACTTGAAACCAATCAAGTTTTTGCTACTAGATTCACAGGAAGAAATTGATGGCCCAAATGTCAGTGTTTTGCGTAATTGGCTGGTTCTAGCAGAAAGCAGCTGTTGCAAGACCCTCACAACATCAGCACCTTACAGGTAAAGAGTCTGTCTGTTGTCAATTGCTTGGGTTGTTCCAAATCTTTAGGCAAAAAGGTCGCTCTGATTTTTTCAAATGCTGGGAACAGGGGTGCCGAGGAATAGGCAATTATTTGGATAAATTGGGGTATGCATCAATCAATGGTATTCAATGCTGAAGTGCTGAATTGCGTTCAGTAGGTGTGAAATGTGCGACTAGTGACACCCTTGGAACAATCAAAATTTATTCGGGGAATTGACTGGAATTGAGTGGTATTCCCATTCAAGCCAACACCCCAATATACGTGTGCACCAGGTCAGTTACTCTATTGTCCCATTTTTAGAATAAAGTCAAGATATACTATAAATATGTGTTTTTTTTCTTGACCTTGGCAACATTTTGATGTTCAGGATTTGTCTATCAGATTCACATCAAGAATGGGAGCAATGAATTGTCGCTGGGAGACTTCACTCTGGATTTGAAACATGGATCCGGGTTTCTGCGTCCTGGCATGGATTCTTCCGCCGATGTCTTCATCAGCCCCTTGGCAGTTGGTTGGTTTTTGTTGCAACTACCTGCTCTTTATTTTAGAGATGTTCCCAACATCTTTTGAAGATACAAGACACTGTTTGCATCTGTTTCATCATTTTCGACTGTTGTTGTTGTTGTTGTTGTTGCTGCTGTTGTTGTTGTTGTTGTTGTTGCTGTTGTTGTTGTTTTTGCTGCTGTTGTTGTTGTTGCTGTTGTTGTTGCTGTGGCTGTTGCTGTTGTTGTTGTTGTTGTTGCTGTTGCTGTTGCTGTTGCTGTTGCTGTTGCTGTTGCTGTTGCTGTTGCTGTTGCTGTTGTGTTGTTGTTGTGTTGTGTGTGTGTGTGTGTGTGTGNTGGTGGTGGTGGTGGTGGTGGTGTTGGTGTTGGTGTTGGTGTTGTTGGTGTTGGTGTTGTTGTTGTTGCTGTTGCTGTTGCTGTTGCTGTGTCTGTTGGTGTTGTTGTTGTTGTTGTTTTTTTTTGTTGTTGTTGTTGTTGTTGTTGTTGTTTTGCCCATGTTAGGCATTCTGGATACAGACCTCGTAGCGATGGCACAGGGCAGGCTGAGTACGTTCAACGCCTTACGTGATGGTCGTTTAAGCATACGAGGTTCCCACGTCACCCGATGTGTGAAAAGGGGGTTTGATTTTAGGCGGAATGTGCCAGGATGTAGGCAATAGGGGATGATCAAGCCATCGAGGTATTTTTTAAGACCGGAAAACTGTTGACCCAACAGAACTCAACACTTCAAAGACCAAAAATTGATGTGTAACAAATAGTCCACAGTGACACCGAAGGGTTGCTTCACCCATGAAATTTCCCATGATTTAGCAGCAGATTCGTGAAATACGGTGTCATTCACCCAGCTTCACGTATTTTTTGTTTCTGTCCACCGTCAGCTCCACGTGGATGGCAGGAGATCAGCTGGCATCTCATGTCTTGAGTGACGTCATGGAACGCATCCAGCGAGATAAGAGGACCCACCATGTCATTGAAGTGTTTGCACCAGTCCTTTGCTTTTTTTCAGCAATGATCAAATACTCAATGTAAAGGAATACTGTATGATTATTTGTAATGTAATATTCATGATATCTACTATATAGTCTATTTCAATCATTCCCCCCCAACCTACATGCAACAACCCTTTTTAAAAGACAGTCATCCCCGCCTGGATTTTTGTTTCACCCTGAAGGAACATGACGCCAAAGGCAGAACCACAAAGTGAAGAAGTCACTTTATTGTGGCGAATAGGTGCGATTTGCTGTTGTTGTTTGGTGGTGATTGTGCTGATGATCATTGCGAATCCTCTTGCCATGTCAAAGTTACTCGGCGGCAACTTACGCAACTGACATGAGGTGAACTTTTTGTTGATTTCAAATTGGTTGATGATTGATGAAGTTGACATGTGTTGCAACATAGGATCAACTTTGATTAGGCCAGTGGATTCTGGATTTTTGGATGAAGGTTCATCAATTCATTTTTTTTTGCAGGTGATACGAGTTTTATCCCTACTTGACCACCCAGTGTCCATCTGATGTTATTTCGTTTCCAGAGTGATGCAACGGCATCCTGGAGAAGTATGGAGTCATATATGGGTGTTTCCAAAAATAGGGAAACACCCCAAAATGGATGGTTTATAATGGAAAACCCTATTAAAATGGATGATTTGGGGGTACCCCTATTTTTGGAAACACCCATATGAGTTATGTGAGACTCAAATGTCATTCCATTTGCGTGTCACGTTTAGGATGTCTTCCAAAGGGAGCCCACTAGAAACGACTGCGCCATGTTTTTTTCACCGCGATGTGGTCTTCCAAATCTGCTCTTTGGGGAAAAGTCCGATGACTTGAAAATGACTACAAAACGGGAACCGGTGTCCAAAACGCCATAGGGTTGTGACAATGGGAAGTGTAAACATTTTGCTGCAATTTGAGTCAAAAGATCATATGATATCGCTTACAAGGAACATGTATGACTTGCATGATGAATATTGAGATAGCGAGTGATATAATCGACATTCTTCATTCATTAATTTTCATGTCGGCACCAACATCATTTAAGGACAACTGGAGGTCCGGCAGAGATTGAAAAGGTGACACACATGGGAGAGAAGGGTATCTACAAGCTGCAAGATGGTACCTATGGAAGCACTGATCTGTTGAAGTCTCAAAGACGTGTGGTGTTTTTTGCTGAAGGCTTGAAATAACCTTAGTGTTTCTTTTTGGTCAAAAGTTTAAACTCATGAGGTTTCATTGTTTGATGTCTTGTGTTTGGTTCAAGTTTGAAACAGGTGGAGAGTACCCAAGTTCTACAGTTGCAGGATATTCTACTAATCAACTCCGGCAAATTCAAAAAAGAACTATCAAATGCTGCTATAATTACTTCTTAGGAAGTTCATAAACAGATACTCATTGAAATCTATTGGACATTGGTGTTTTTTCTTCAACAAATGTGTTATTTATCAGCCTCCGGCTAATGCCGCCGGCCTTTGCTGGGCTTGAGATTGCAAGCAGCATGGCCAGAAGCACCACCAAAAGCAGCAGCAACAACAGCACCATTCTCTCCATTGCCAGCAGCATGGCGAGAAGCACCACCAAAAGCAACAGCAACAGCAGCAACAACCAACAGCAGCAATAACAACAGCAACAACAACAGCAACAACAACAGCAACAACAACAACAACAACAACAACCACAACCACAACCACAACAACAACAACAACAACAGCAACAGCAACAGCAACAGCAACAGCAACAGCAACAACAACAAGAACAAGAACAAGAACAAGAACAACAAGAACAAGAACAACAAGAACAAGAACAAGAACAAGAACAACAGCAACAGCAACAGCAACAGCAACAAGAGCAGCAGCAGCAGCAGCAGCGGCAACAGCAGGAAGCCAACAGCTCACAGCCAACAGCCAACAAGAACAGCAGCACCGGAG